>VACF01000387.1:0-89630 GCA_006891605.1 Pleurozium schreberi | reverse complement strand
TCTCTATTTTCTCCTAATTGCACTTTCTAAATTTCATATTACTCTTCCCAAGTTCCTACCCCTATGTGATGGAAAACTCCCTAATGGGTAATTGTAGTGTAATCCGGAGTACTAACACTTCCGAACTTACAAATTTGCACATACTGTTTAAATTTTCTATTTTCTCAAAAGTGAACCAGTATGGTGGTTCACAATACCCTTTCACACAATCTTGAATTGCAAAATCACAAACATTCATTTTCAAAATCGGATTTTTGATGCTAAGACTAGGCTTCAAAAAGAAGTTCTCAAAAATATAAACTATCCAAATTAGCAACTTGGTTAGGTCTTATTTAACTTCAAATTTTTACAAACACCAAATTTTGGTGCCTCGGGCATTTAGGGGTTAAGTTAGTGGAAAGGTTTTTTGAATTCATGGGATGCAAATTTGGATTATGAATTKAAAGCATAGTGAGGGAGGTGTCAAGGGGTTAACCTCTAAAGGACCAACATGCGTTTTTTGGCAACATAGAAATTTTGGGCAGGTACGTGTGACTAGAGATTTGCATATTTTGGGCTAAAATTTTAATAGAATGTGGGGACGAGGAATATCTTTCATATGCACAAATTTCATGACATTTGGAAACATGAGTCAAAAGTTATTGCATAATATGTTGTTTGTTTCTCAACTCGGGCAGTCCGGAGTCCGGACAGACCTAAAAAAATCACTTTTTCAAGAAATAAAAATTTGAAATTTGTTCTTCAGATTTATATGTACTCAAAAAGCTTTTAATCATTGCATTTCAATAGTTGAGATGAAAGTTATGAGGCTTTTTAGTTTGTGGGCAATTATGGAACCCCTACACCAAAAAAAACTTTGAAGTCCTTTATTTTACTGAAATTTCAATATTTTTGAAAAAAAATAATACAATTGGATGTAGATTGTTCATTACAACAATTCAACCATTTGGATTGGAGTTTTTTTATTTTATAACTAATTTATTAACAATTTAGTGTTTTAAATCATTCTCTATTTCTTTCTACTTACTATTTTTTTCCTATATGTTGTATAGCTCCAAATTATCTGAAAATTTTCATGTATGTAGGCAACTTGCCCTGAAGAACGATTCCAAATAAGCACAACCATTTTGGACATTTTTTCATATTGATCTGATCTTGTGAAGTACAGCTGCCCGGTTTTTCGCAGGGCCAAAAAAAGGATTTTTGCCACTTCAAATGCAAATATCTTGCAATCTACATGGTGAAAATTTCTGAATTTTTTTTCACATATTCTCAAACTAGAGTAATACAAGATCCGACGGTTACATGTGTGAAAAAATCAAATTTTTCAAAAATTTGGTACTTGTACTAGAAATGGCAGTTTTGAAGCATTTTTGATGAGAACATAGTCAAGGAACTTTAGGGGTTAAGGATATCCCTACTTTAGTGCATAAATACATGTTCTACTGATACCTGCATATGCAGCACTATGGTATGTAAACTTCTTGCAATTTGCAGTGCTTGGATTTATAATTCAAACACATTTTGCAGTAGAAATATTTGAAAAGACCCTTTAATATGCCTTCTCAATGAACTGTTGGGTCGTTTTTTTGTTGAGCTAAGTGAGAAGCATCCAAAACCAATATTGTACCCAATTGATATCATTTCTAGACATGATAGTCATTCTAAACCTTAAATCTAAGTAGACCATAGATAGCTTATTGTTGGTTGACCAAAATGACAAGCAATCTATAGTTATCTACCTAGATTTATGTTCTAAAACGACTCCCATGTTTAAAAATTATTGCAATTGGATGCAGGGTTGATTTTGGGTGCTTCTCTGTTATGTCATTCATTGGATATGCACCTTCTAAAGGAGATTGACTTACTTGTAACATTTATTGTTGATTTATATATATTTTACTTTTATAATGATATTTTGTTGTTCTATTTACTTTATATACAATATTTTTTGTGATAAATTTTATTATTTTGTAAATTTCCATAAGTTTAGGACAAAAATTCAATTCCATATGTATCCACTTGGTATAGTGCACATATTTGAAAGCGCTTTAGTAAAAAATGATTGAATTTGTATTTCCTTCAACATATGTAGGAAGAAGGTACACTGCATAATACATAACTACATTTGATAACCTAACAAATGAAACATATTACACAATTGAAAAATCAAAAGATTGTGTATATGTAAGGCAGTTACTGCCTCTTTTGAGCCCATTGTGAGGAAGTGTTAATTTTCAAGGAATACAGAAGGGAGTTATTGAAGGGGGTACATGTGGCTTCATTTCATTAGCTATTAAGTTTTTGAAAGTTTTTTTTAGAAGGTGTACAAAAGGAAAAATATCAGATTGCAAAATTGCCAAAGAAAAACACATTCAGAGACATGGGTAGTGTCATTTTGAATGTTGCTAAATACCACAACATTATCAAGAAACATCAATCACATTGTCTTTCGCAAGAAGCAAGCTACAAATTTGAACATCAAGCTACCATCCTGCTCAACACCCACAGAATGAAATGCTACCTTCGATAGAATCCCAAACACAAAGAGCTCGCTAATGAAACAAAGAGTATTAATCAAGCTTAATCAAAAATGTAAGAAAACTATCAACTTGTGTCAAGCAAAAATCTGCTGTTCCAAATCTTAAGAATTTTGTTAACCTAAGTTCAGCAACTGGTACTTCCCAACGCACCCAAACATGATCGTCAAGATGAGTAACCTGAAGCTCATCCAAACTCAGAGCTCCTCAACTCACCTAAAGCTCAGCCAAATTCAACCAATTCAACATCACCGAAAAATGAAACAACGACAGCAAATGAAACAACAACGAAAACATCGCTCACAACTCACCAGATTGAGATGCAACAAAGCCGCAAAGCACCAACAAATTCACCAAAACAATGGACTAAACTCACCCAATAGAACTTTCGTGGAACTCGCCTGGTAGAATTCACACGGAACTCCTGCAAAMATGTCACATGATCAGGGTCGTGGGYGCCAAACCCTATCGACATATCAACGGCTCTCAATTTTTCCATTGACTGCAGTGCATTGACGGTTGTGAGGAGCCTTCCACATTTTCCAAGCACAATTGACGGCCCAAGATTAGCGCCATTTCCGGCAATTTTTACAACCTGATCAACGGTGCAGGGGGAGGTGGCATTTTATATTCCTGTAATCTAATGGCTCCGATTATTTGGTAGTAGGAGGGGCTTGTCACAGGGTTGGGACGCCTCTTTGGGACTCATTGTCATTGTCATTGTGTAATATGTTTGACCATGTTATCAAAAGATTCAACAATTTCAATCCCTGAAAGGACAAAATAATGGTCCTAACCCCTAAAAGACCAAACAATGCTTTTTGGCCCCATAGAAAATTTGGACAATTCATTTAGAACAAAATGTTTATGTTTTTTTATTTGAAATTTCAGACAACATATGGTCAAGGAGTAGCTTTAAGCCGCAACAATTTTCATAACTTTTGATAACATGGTTGAAATTGCTTTTTTAGATTGATATATATGTGAAAAGCTTTGAATCATTCCATTTTAATTAGATGAGATGAAAGTTATGAGGAGTTTTAGTTTGCAAGCAATTATGGATTTTCTACTCTAAAATAGACTTTGAAGTTCTTTATTTAACTCAATTTTCAATATTTTTGAAAAATAAAATAAAATCTTAGGATGTAGATTGTTTACTACAATATTAAAACCATTGGGAGTTGGAATTTTCCAATTCCAAAAATAAATTCTTAACAATTTAATATATTGAATTATTTTGTACTTCTTTCAATTTACCATTTTTTTCATGTATGAATATGAAACTTTTTAAATTTTTGATAGGTCTTTCCAACTTATTTCTCAAACATATAATGGATGATAATAAAATATAGTATCTACAGATTTTTACATAAAATGTTTGCTGGATGGAATCAAATCGTTTGAGAAGAGTTGAAATTACAATTTTTAGAAATCCAAGCATCATGATGCTACAATTGGTAAGTTTTTTCATTTTGAAATTTGAGGAGGGTGTACTCTAACAAGTTATCTAAAGGTTCCTATGATTCAATTTGTTAAAAAATAAATGTAGATGAAGATTTTAGCCTTACTTTAGAGACTTGTATCTTGAAGTAGAGTTTATGGCCTCTAAACATGAAAAAACTTCATAGGCAAACTAATTAAATTAGTTAGGTCCTTGTTAAATTAGCTTTTTGAAGGAAAAGTTCAAAATTTTGATGTAAAATCTAGAGAAGCATCTTCTCCTAGGAATATAATTCTTTTGCAAATCAGTTGTCTAAATTTAAATTCATATTCAATCTAAATTCTTTTGGCTTTGAGAGGTTATGTGTCCAAAATCCTTTTTCTACTTCAAAAATTTGGCAATATTGTAACAAACATGAAATAATGTCCTATTCAAAATAAAAATAAACTATGAATACTACAAAATCTTGTTTTAAAAGGAGTCAAAGGTCGATGACCTTGTTGGACAATGCCAAAATAATTTTTTTTTCTAACTTCAAACATCATAATCTTGCGATTTGCATGATCAAAGTTTTTTCAAAGTTTTCAAAGTTTTCAAAGTTTTTTTTATACATTTCTATGGTAGCTTTTTTAATAATTTGAATGGTTCAATTTCATAAATAGATAAACTTCAAATTAACAAAAAAATATTTAATTATATTCATTTGTCGTCAATGCAGTAGAAAACAATAGTCTTGATTATTTATATCATTTAGAGGTTACCTTTAAATGTCAACTCCAATCCCAAGGGCTTGTTTTTCCAAAAAATATTGACAACAATATGTTGTAACTTTGATTGTAACCCAAAATCTATTTCATATTGACTTCTTGTTTAACTCATACTGCTGAAGGCTTGTGCACTCAAATGGACCAAGGAACAAAAATAACACTCATGGCACTTTGGAGTTAAGAGAATTTTTATTTATCATGAAAAAGACAACATTGAGAAAATTATTTAAGTATTTTTTCATTTCAAGAAGCTTCAAGAAAATAAAATCCTAATTTTAGTATGGATGGGAGCTTAACCCTTAAAGTACATACCTATTACCGCGGGGAAAAGGCGGGCTAAGGATTGTGAACCGCCGAGTGTTAGATGGTGGGAAGTTAAATTGTGGAGCACCTAAAAATGACAGCAACACCTAAAAATTTGATGATGGACATAAGGGAACCTATCCGCATGGGTATGAATTTCCGTGGCTTCGTGTTAGAATTTGTAGCACCTAAAAATGACAATACATTCAATGACCYTATTTCGTGCTTTCCATGTCAAGGCACATCTCTACTTTCATGTTTACCCAGAAAACGGATGAAAAATACCTTTTTTGCATCCACTACAGTTATTTTTTTGTCATCCAAAGGACTCAAAACGTCCTTGTCGTCCTGTAGGGTTAAGTTATATAAGTGCTTTTGAACCTAAGATGAACACAAAGCTCCCCAAGCATGATCACATCAATATTGAAAGGAGCCCAAGTTTCATGATTCTTGTCTCAAATGTACTGTACAGTAGCAGACAACTCTCAATCGTCCCCCTCATTCTGCCAGTTCAAAGAATTTTATTTATACCAAATTTGGATTTCAAAAAAAAAATTCTATTTTTGGTGAATTACTTCATTTAAAATTAATAGTTCTACATGATAATTGATTGACAACCATTGGTGATGAAATTTTTTAATTTGATTGCATAGATATGTCAAAAACATCCATATGCAAATCTTTTGTTGAATAAGCATCTTCAAAAAGTTTTAAAATTTCCTTACAAAGGCTTCAAAAGTTGGAGTGACAATGTCCGAATTTTGAAATATAGGTATTTCTTAGTTGTTATTAGATTTTGCTATTTGACCTTCACTTTGTTATTAATTAGGTACATTTGATCATGTATGTATGGTTGCTTTGCCGAAATCTAATTACATTGAAGAAATATCTATTTTTCAAAATTTGAACATAGTGATCACAACTTTTAAAACCATTGTGAGGAAATTCTAAATCTTTATGGAGATGCTTATCAAAGGAAAGATGTGCATATGGATGTTTCCTACATATTTCCACAATTGAATAAAAAAATTCATCATCAATGTTTTTCAATGAATCATTGTGTAAAATCATTAAAATTTAATGAAACAATTCACCAAAAATAGAGTTTTGGTTTTCTTTAAGCTCAAATTTGGTACGTGTGATCAAAATTGTGTAAGATTGAATGATAATTAGGCAACACAAAAAAGATTAATCATATAATGCACTCTACAATTTTCTTTGGAATGGCAAAATGGGGGGGACGATTGAGAGTTGCCGGGTACTGTACAGTACAGTGCCTGGGGGCAGTGTATCTGTGCGTAATCAACGCTTAGATATTTCAGACTGTATTCGTGCAGAGGCCCAAAATATACTAGAAACATCTTCCAATACCAAMCAAGAATGTCACGACTCAAAAAAATGATTATTATTATTTTATATAAAACTGCAAAGAACAACGAAAGCATATCATTGAATATCTGTCTGACCATAAAGAACTCCAAATTCTGGTTGGTTGGACTCAAATTTCTCCCCAAGTTGTAAAGATTATTTGGATGCAAGAACCAACCTAGTAACAATAATAGGTGGTAAGGGAATATAATTTGTGGCTGTTCTTCATGACCTTGCCTACTTTGCCACTACCTCATTTAATCTCAATTTAATCTCAATGTAGGTAAGTTTGTGCTGTTTGATTTTGTTGAGATCTCAAAATACTTGCAAAACAAATTCTCTCAACTACTAAATGTGCACTTGATGCTATTGTGTACATAGACTAGATGTACATAGACTAGATGCACATAGACTAGATGCACATAGACTAGTTGCACATAGTCAAGGAGCATTGTTAAAACTACCAACACTATCAGTGTTAACTTGACTCTTCTTTGCCAATCACAATTTGCCCCAAGAAGCAACCAGTCGGCATTGAGATTATGGGCGTCATCAATAGAGGAGGAGGAAGGAGATGAATTTGACCAGAAAAAAACATCCTCCAATTGAAAACTGAAAATTTGACGAATCTTGTGACATTGGAATAATTATTCAAGAAGTGTCCACATGAGCAAGCTACAGAAAACTCACATTTCAGTTCTGGATACTGTAAGCATGTTACAAGGTTTGCGAAACAATACGTGATGATAATTACTAAAACCTTGAGGGAATGATCTTGTCTCTTGCACCAGTTGCCATACCCACATCAACTTGACTTTTCATGTATATAGTTGCACTTACTGGTCATTGATGCCTGTATGACTTGGCTCAAAGCTATGGAAACCAACTTTCAAATGAAAAGAGGATGGTCAATACACACTAAAGGCCTGAAATCTGGTTATCAAGGTAGATTTGTCACCATTCCATTGGGTAGTTAGAATAGTGTTATGACTTATAATGCCAACAAGCACTCATAAGGCCTAAAGTCTGGTTATCAAGGCAGATTTGTCACCATTCCATTGGGTGGTTAGAATAGTGTTATGACTTATAATGCAGCCCCTCTTTCTATACCCTTAGATTTGCAAAAAGTACATATATGGACTCTGTGATGAACTCTTAGATTTGACATTATGTCCCATAATGCTTTTGAGCCTCCCAGCTCTTCAGCATTATCTAGTCGATAGTGGTCTACAATGAGTCACTTTCAAAATTACAAACATAGTGATCAAAATTTGATCACCAGAGAAATTGGCTCTTGTACCCAAAATGATCTGTCTATGCCTCTCAGAATCTTTCAATAATCACAATCCTTCCTATCCTATGTATGCTAAAATACTTAAAGTGACGCAAATAGTATGCTCGACCTTAGGTGGACGAAAACGAATTACACCAGGAAACCATCCTTTGACTGAAAATTTGACAAATTTGACAAATTCTTATGGTATCGGAGTATTAATGGAATGTCCAAAGAACATCCCGCAGTAAAATCACATTTCTTTCCTGGATTTTGTAATGTTACACGGTTGGCTACAGGTGGGAGAATCAATCAACGATGATGACCACCTTCATAAGATTAAGGATGCTATGATCAAGGCACACAATCTGCACGTCCTCAATTTCTGCTAATTTGAATGGAATCAATATACAACGAAATCCAGAGATTCGTTCACGAGCAAGCAGGACCGGAAGAAATAAATGAAGGAAGCTGAAGGTGAAATCCCAGTCACCACACGTACGAGATGTTTTACGCAGTGTTGATACAGGAAAGTACCTGCAAATCTGCGCATGTCATCTCAACTTCTGCTGCAACAAACTCTTCTCCTCATGCTTGGAATGCGCAAACCTGGCCATGGTGATGCCGATGCACGCATCCACGAAGTCCGTGGTAACAAAATCCTCGGAAAACACTTGAATTCGGTCTCCAAGGCCCAGCCTGAACGTCTCCGCCAGGAACAAGCGGCCATAGCCACGGATGCGGTTGGTCACAGGAAACACACACCAAATCCCGGTGTTCTGCGGAGTGACCGTATTCTCAACACGGTAGAAGTAGTTTCGAGAGMCATTCGGCGMTTGTTTCTTGAGATACTCCAAGTTGGAGAGGAACTTCGTGAGGGGGAGGTCGGTGTCGATCCAGTTGTCCAGCAGGTAATCGGAGCTCCAGAGAGGGCTACCTGGAACAGTGATAACAAGTCTTCTTCAGTAATAGCCAAAACTATTAAAAAGCCTTGAGCTTTTGAAGAGTAGAATAAATATTCCAGGTGGCCTCTTCAGTAATTTGTAGCTACTTCAGATATTTAGTACATTTTTGGCTCTTTTGATAATCTTTTGTGAGAAATCCTACACTTATGTCTAATTGACCCCAAAAGCTCCTTACATAATGGGTTTCAGACCTTGAGGAATGAAGGCTAAAAGAAAATCACTCTGAATTTGTGAGTGGACGATCACAACATYCACCAAGAGCGAAACTTTCACGATCCAAGCGGCAATTATCGTGTTACAAAGGTGATTGGCAAGCGGACTAGCCAATGCTTGCTCAAGCAATTGCCCAAGTTCGGAGACGGGGATCGAGTCTAATGTTGAACACTTCAAAATCCTCACCTAGACTACATGACATATACTRTATATGGTAWGTATGCCACTGTCGACCCTGAGCCCAATTGCTTCCCTATTACAGTTGTCCAACATTCGAGGGCTGGAATGTATGCCCTGGAATGTTGGATGACTGTAAATAGAGACGCAATTGGGCTCAGGGTGGACAATGGGCATACGTACCTTACAGTAAGTTACATCCCCAAATGTTCAGCCTTCAAAAACATCCCATTCCACGGAAGTCTCAAAACTTCAGTATTAAAATTAGCCAAGAACGTTTTCTCTGGTCGCCATCTGTCTAATAAGATTCGAGTCGAAAAAAATTCACTGACCTGGTGCAGGCGAGCGGGCGAGATGGGGCTTCCACACGCAGAAGACGCGCCCGGGGAGCAGCTGTCGCAGGGGTTTGTCCAGGAGCTCCTCCTCCTGCGGAATCAGGTGCTCCCCGAGCTGCGCAATCAGATACTCCTCGAACAACAGCGGGTCGAACCACTTCCACTCCGTCCGAATCTCCAGAATCAGAAACTCCAGGTCCGTCTCCTCCAGAAACCGCTTGACGTCGTTGATGACGCTGTCCACGCCGTAGGAGCAGAGCACGCCATGGCACACGCGACGGTCTTGCTGCACACGTATGTCGAAGACGCGCACGCCGCTCGCCAGCTGCTCATAAATGGACAGCTTCTGGCATTGGAAGAAGGGGCGGGTCAAGAAGGGGATGCCGATGCGGTTGGTGGCGGAGTTGTGCGTGCCCGGCCACACCACGTCGCGAGCTGTAATGGTGTCCAAGTCCAGAGTGGCCATCCATTCCTTGGGCTCGGGTTGCTTGTAGTCAGACCCCGGAAAGGAGGTGCCACGCGAGGCTTCCAGGCTTCGAAGCTCGTGCTCCTCCAGCACCACCTGAATCTGCCTTGAAATCTGCGCCCCCATGGTTTCTCAAATAGCATGTAATTTGCTCCTCAAATCTCTCTTCCTGCAACTGCTTACGAATGGAATTCTTCGGGGGAGTGCCGCAACCTGTCGGAATGAACATGACTAGTATACGTGACATCCTGTCATCCTGTCACATGCTCGTTAGCCAAGCTGACGATTATCCGATAATGCGGTTTGCGCTCCACAGAATCAACATCCTGAAGCAGTCATGGCTTAATTACCGACACTCAACAAATCACTGTTGCAATTCTCCGGACACGGACGATTTRCAACTAGCRCATGGTTCTTTCGAAAAATCTGACAGAAGAACCACGTTCTGCACAAAGAACGTAATCTGTAATTTGCAAATGCACTCCTCCAATGTCTGCATCTTCTGCTCAACCACCAACCACCCCTCTTTGCTCACAGATGCTTCGTGTCTAAGCGAATGCGACTGCCGCTGCGGCGTTGTAAGTGCAGATAGTGATCGTGAGAGCCCGTGAGGAAGAAGTTAAAACCCTAATTTYGTGGGACGGCGATGGGTTTGACTGATGGATGGGTTATTACAATATTCTGTTGTGACAAATATCCAGGGGAAAAAAACGCCTGATTGCGGCATCTTCGTACTCTCCCACCGGCATATGCTCGTCTAAGTTATTGCTGTACGCTGAACATTCCGTGATCCAGGACGTGGTGTATAAACCACGTGAACTGCTTCCTCCGCGACATAGCCAAGGTTGCCATTTCGGGCTTGCATTTCCTTTTTCGCTTCTCTAACACTCAAACCCTGGCCCAGTTGGGTCCTCTTGAGAATGACCAAGTCACCGAGCACCATCTGGAGGAAGTAATTGCAATTTCCGGTTGCAACCTGCAAACAAGGCACCTGCCGTGTAGATGAAGAAGGAGCGAGCAAAGAGAACCCACCTGCCTAACTTTGAAGCTGAGGAGGAACTTGAAGCAGGTGCTTGTTCCTTCTTGGCAACACGTAAAGTACCCGTAAGTCAAAAACTGCATACATCCACAAATTTTGGATGAAGACTGCACAATTAGTGCTTGCATCCTTTTTGAGTATTCCTCAAAAGCTTCCCAAATTTTTCATGCAAAGACTGTAAATCAGTTTGATTAGGAAGCTTTTAGTGGCAATGAGGGAGTATCTTTTTGCCATGGCACAAAAGCAATTTTCAAATTTTCAACTTAGTTCTATTACATAAAAAGAGTCAAAGTCAAAGCCTATAGTGCAAAAATTATCCACAATTTAAAAAAAACAACTTAATGTTCACTTTTTGTTAGGCAGAAGTAGGTCCAACATTGAACAAAAAATTAAATTGTTAACAACTCTTTAGAAGATGAAATTGAAATGCAATAAATGGTCAATTAAATATGGTAGATGTCTATCACCTAAACAACAAATCATTCCGAGGTCAATGCTTGTACATTACTTGTAGTAACACCTTTGTCTACAACACAGGAAGGTGCTTGTCCAATACGTCTTGAAAAAAGATGGCCCTCTCTCAACAATAAGATTTAGATTCTGTCGTTGATAAGATTTCATTTGAAATGTTTCACACGACCTTTGGAAGTATCCCTATACCACTAGAAGAAAATGAGGGGTTTTGCAACTACAAAGATCAACCTCTAAATGGTTTTGACTATGTTTTCACCAAAAATGCTCAAAAACTACCATTTCTAATACAATTACTAAATTTTAGAATTTGTTTATTTTGCTACATGTAATTATAGGATCTTGTAGTATGTTGGTTTGAAAAGATGTGGAAAAAATTTCAAAATCTTCCACCATGTAGATTGCAAGATATTAGTGTTTGAATTGACAAAAATCATTTTTTGGCCTTGTAAAAAAACAAGCAGCTGCACTTCAAAGGTCACATTTGTATGCAAAAATGTCCAAAATGGTGGTCACTCTTTGGACTCATTCTTCAAGGCAATTTGGTTACAAATCATTTCATATCATTTGGAATTATACAACATATAGGAGAAAAATAGTAAGTAGAAAAAAAAGTAAAAAGTAACTCAAAATACTAAATTCTAAACAATTTATGTATGGAATTGAAAAAATGCCAGTTCTAATGGTTAAAATGTTGTAATGAACAATCTACACCTACTGGTTTCATTTGTTTCCAAAAATATTAAAAATTGTATTAAATATTGGATTTCAAACTTTTTCTAGATTAGAGATTCTGTAAACTACCTCCAAACTATAACTCCTCACAACTTTTGACTCAATGATTAAAATAGAATGATTCAAAGCTTTCCACTTAGATATGAATGTAAAGAACCAAATTTTTTTTAAATTAATTTTTTAAGAACATTCTTAATGCTACTTGGGTTGCCCGCCGTCCAATGAAAACTACATATCACACAATAACTTTTTAACTATGCAGTCAAAAGTTATGAAAATTGTTGGGCCTTAAAGCTACTCCTCAAACACATGTTTTGCAAAAATTTCAAAGAAAAATGATAAAAACTCCATTTGTAGTGATCTGCCTCAAATTGCTATACTGCCAAAAAACGCAGTTTTAGTATATTTAGTGGTTAATTGGTTTTTGAATTGTATGGGACAACTACGATTAGTGATAATTTAGAAGTCTGCAATTTTTGTGGAAATGTTGCATGTAGGATTGTAAAAGCAAAGGAAAAATGAATTATTTCTCATCTGACAGTTTACTTGGAACTTCGTTGATGAGCTTTTGTGACTTTGTTGCTTACATGATATTTGCCACCACAACTCAATCAATGAGTTCTGTGACTATTGGTGATTTGTTTGCATCTCATCTATGACTCCACTTGTGACTTGTAGATTTTGAAATTTTGAAATTTCATTCTCAATAATTTGTAGGAATCAATAATTTGAAATTTTAGTGTTTGGGAGTTTGTGAACAAAGATGTCATTGTCAAGGTTGTCGTACCGGGCGGACATCTAGTTTGCCTGTCCGTTCGGTTTGCTCGTCTGATAGAAGTCTCACTCGTCTAATGCGGTCAACATTGAGTTGTCTTTTTGTAATTGGAAAAACAGATGATGTGGCTGCCACTTTGATGCCACCTGGCTGCCAATTAGGATCCGCGGACATCACCAGTAGGGGTGCGGACTTTAGTGAGGGCGCGGACATAATCTTGCTAGAGCGCAGACGGAAGTTTAGGCGGGGACGGAAGTGTATTGAGGCGCGGATGTAAGTAGTTAGGGTGCGGACGTGTTTAGAAAATTGGAGCCAAATTGAATTAATTTATTTTTGAATGAAGAGGGTCCTTGTACAACCAAACCATATTTTTTTTCATTAGGGCCAACTGCAACTAATTCCTTGTGAATCGAACCCTTTATGATCCAGGCATCCAAAAAATGGATGCGCCTTGGTCAACCTTGATTGCAATTTTTAAATTAACTATTTTAGAAATTTGATATAGACTAAGAAAATGAAGCTCAAAAAGTTTTGTTCTACTCCATTTTAAAATTGAAAGAATTATTGCCATTGAAAGCTTCATGTGTTAAAATCAAAATAACATGATATGGTGTGTTTTTCATTCATATTTTTTTTTCTTGAAATGAATTTTACTTTGAAACTATAAAATTATGTTTCTCATTCTACCATTCATTTATGGTAAAAATTACAGATTATTCTAAAATATATTATAATGTATATAATTTTATTTCCACCTTTAGCCTTAAAAATTCACAATAATTTGTTTTTTCCATCAAAATTATTGAAAAAACATAATATAAATAGAAAACGCATTTGTGCAATAACAAAAAATATAAAAAATTTATACATCAATTACATAAAAGCATAAATTTGGTTTAATAGTTGAATTTGACTTGAAGGTCTTTGTTGTGGTTGTTTTGGGTGTAAGAAATAAAATAAGAAATCGAATTTTTTTTCACACTAATCTCCATTGCTACTTGCAACTTTTGAAAAAAATTCAAATGATTTGGGTTGTTTTTGTTATTTTTTCTCATTTATGTTAAATTTTTGCAACAAAAATGATAACAATTACTCCCTCCGTCCCATAATGATCTTCTTGTTGGCCTTCTTTTTTTGTCCCAAAATGATCTTCCTATTGCACTTTTTGATGTTGAAATTAATCAAATTTGGCTTATAATTGTTATTTGGGTCTAGCAAAACAACTCTAAGTGGTTGTTTTTGCTCCATCCATGAAAACATCAAGCAAAAGACAAATATAATGATTGAAAGCATCAATCCACTCTTACAATTTTTATTTTTTGAATCTCTTTGAGTATTCCCCAATTGAAATAGATTAAGCTTTAGAAGCCAAATCAAAGGTCTATACATGGTCTTAGGCATATGCTAAATGCCCTCAAGATGGCAACCTCACATTCAACAATTAAGTGCTTACTGGTGTTCTTTAAAAACACCCGAAAATATTCACTTTTCAATATTCAAAAACTACACTTTGAAAAGGGCTTCAAAACTCAAATTTTTTGGGATGCAAAGAGAACACTAAACTCTACATACTATGCGAATTGAGTCTTTAAAATTTTATTTTTATCCTTAATCCATAAGATTTGGTCTAACAAGAAGATCATTCTCGGACGGAGGGAGTACAATTTTTCACTAAATAAATAGAAATTTCTTGAAGTGACATAGAGTGGAGAGTTTTAAGTAAAAAAAATATAAGATTATTGTTTGAACACAGTTTCCAAGGGTAAATTAGCTTAAACATGATGTTTGACTGTTTCAAAATGGATCACATCTTTTAGGAGTTAAAAATAAAGGAAGAGGAACCTTGCTCTATGGACTTGTATTTGTTTCCCTTGATGGCGAATAAATTTAATTCATTCTCCATTCAGAAGAAATAATGGGGCCTCATTCAATTAAACCATATTTTTTTGCATAGTAGGCCAAAAATTACTAAATTCTCTTGAATTTATGAGCAATTCATAAATTCTTGAAGGATTCATGGTTATAATCATTGATGACCATTGCATGATTTGATATATTATTGTAGAGGAGAAAATTCCTATGTGAGCAACCTGCAAGAAATATGGAGGCCCTTGGTTCTCTTGGACCTCTTAGAGCATCCCCACCAGCCTCTTCCCATCCCTATCCCCATCCCTATATTTTTTGATGAAGAACTGGGATAGGGATAGGAATGGGGTAGTCCCTAGTGGGGATGCTCTTAGTGGCTAGTCATGCTGTGGATTTGTTATTCTCTTGAAACAATATTGTTGAGTTTTGCTGACTCTATTATTTGCATTTGTGATGCAATTTTTTCCTACTCCACAAGTGCAATCTACACTAATGAAATTTTCACGCATGTGCCTAAGGAGTAGCTTTAAGGCCCAACAATTTTCATAACTTTTGACTACAAGGTTCAAAAGTTATTGCATGATACGTAGTTTTCTTTTATCTTTGGGTAGCTCGAGTAGGTCAATTTTTTTATTTATAGAAAATCACTTTTTTAAGTAAAAAAAATTGAAATTGGTTTTCTAGATTTATCTACACTTGAAAAGCTTTGAATCATTCCATTTTGATTAATAAGATGAAAGTTATGAGGAGTTTTAGTTTGCGGGTAGTTATAAAATCTTTATGCTAAATTAAACCTTGAAGTTTTTTATTTAACTCAATTTTCAATATTTTTGAAAAACGTAAAAAACATTGGATGTAGATTTTTTATTACAACATTACAACTGTTGCAATTCGTAACAATTTAGTGTTTTGAATCATTTTCTACCTCTTTCTACTTACAATTTTTTTCATATATGTTGTACAATTCAAAGGATCTGAAAATTTTCAAGCATACAACCAACTTGCCTCAAAGAATGAAACCAAAGGAGTTACCACCATTTTGGACATTTTTCCATACAAATGTGACCTTATTAAGTGTTGTTGTCCAATTTTCCATAGGGCCAAAAAATACATTTATGTCAATTCAAACACAAATACCTAAAAATTTGGTGATGGGCATAATAGGACTTATCCGCATGGGCATGAATTTCCGTGGCTTTGTGTTACAATTTGCAACACCTAAAAAAGGATAATACATTCAATGACCCTATTTGAGCTTTCCATGTCAAAATACATCACTACTTTCACATTTATCCAAAAAATGGATGAAAAATACCTTTTCTGCATCCGCTACAATTGATTTCTGTCTTCCAGAGGACTCAAAATGTCCATGTCGTACTTATTCGCGTCCTTTCATTAGATGTTTTTTCAGCCCCGCAAGAGCCTGTTTTGGGGTTGTTCCCTGAAACTATTCCTTGCATAGGGAACCATCAATTGCTGGTCTGAAATTTTGAATTTCAAAAAAAAAAAAAAAATTCCAAAAATCTTAGAAAGTATAAAGAAACTGAAAACTGATTTAAAAAAAAAAATAATTTCAATTTTTTTAAATAATTAATAATTAATTAATTAATTAATATTATCTGACGTGGCAATCTCTGTGCCACGTCAGATTGCCTACGTGGAAAAGTTCCCAAAGTTCCCAATGTGTTCCTACAGCTCGGGAACTCGCAGTCTTCTAGACGGTCCAAAAAACATCTAATGAAGGGTTTATCAACATTTCACACTATTTAACCCTTAAAAAATTGACTAGTAACCGTGGAAATCATGATTTATGATATCGTGAGAATCATACATATAAATTTTTTTTAAAGTAAACATTGAAAAGTCAAAGTATTGTAGAAGATCTTCCCTTTTCACAAAAAATTCCAAGGATGAATAGATGCACTTCTGTCCTACATAGGTGTATTCTAAAGTACAAATTGATGTTCTATATTAATAGTTAAAAGTCATGTTCGTTATATTGAGACTTTTGGAAGTCTTATTTCAATCTTTGACTTGAAGATAAACCACTTTATCTCTTTACTAGTATCTTCTTATGAATAGGTAACAACACCAACTTTTAGAATATCATTATAGGATCAATGTTTGAGCATTATATGTTTTTGGTTTCAATTACTATTTTTTTAAATGAATTTTTCAATAACTAGCATTCTGTCTCAAAATCTCCGAAAAGTCTCAATATAATGAATATGGCCTTGAACTTACTATAGTGTGGGGGTTGTACATCATGTTTCAAATATCTACAATTTTTCACAATAAGTCCCTTTAATTATTTAGTCCCCTTAATACCCCTACTCAGTGTAGAAGTGATGAGACTATTGGTGCAACTAGTATGGGTCAAGAAGATACTAAAGGCGTCTTGTGTTGCCCTCACACTTGTTACTAACAAGAGCTCACATAACTTTTTCATAGACTTGTAGGTTGAACCTATTTACTAGTTAATCCTTAAAAGACGGATTGGTGACTATGGAAATCATTCATTTTGATACCGTGGGAATCACTGGTCAAATAAAATCCAAAAGTATTCATTGGAAGTCAAAGTATTGTAGAAAATGTTCCCTTTTCATACAAAATTCCAAGGATGAATAGTTGCACCCCTATCCTACATAAAAGATTCTCTATCATCCATTAGACACAAAACGTCCACCTCATTGTTTAAGGGTTAAGTGTAAGCATGACTTGGCTAAATGCCTACGGCCACTAATCTTAGAATGGAGATTAATGGGATTTAGAATTGTGAATTTCGGAGAAAAGTAAAGAGCCATTAGAGAAAATCCGGACTCTCTAGAAGGCTGCTAAGAAGTGCATGGACCAAAAAAGAACCCTGGTTTCTTTTTATTTTGCATGGACCAAAAAATTTCCTTTATAAGGCCATATTCATTATATTGAGACTTTTTGCAATCTCATTATTATCTTCAACTCGAAGATAAACCGCTTTATCTCTTTACTAGTATTTTTTTTAAATAGGTAACAACACCAATTTTTAGAATTTCATTACAGGATCACTATTTGAGCATTATTTATTTTTTGTTTCAACTACTATTTTTTTAAATGAATTTTTCAACAAATAGCATTATGTCTCAAAATCTTCAAAAAGTCTCAATATAACAAATATGACCTATTGTTGTGGCCACCAAGTGTCATCACTCTAGTAGAGCAACCAAATGTCAGAGCATTGGTAAATGAGCAATTATGTTCTATTGGAGGAAACTGAAATATACTTTGTGACAATCAAGATATTCATACAAGGTGAATCTTTTTTTTTGTCAAAGATGCTATCCTTTCTATAGCTCCGTAGGGCCCAAGAAATAGAGTGGCTTGTTAAACCCTGGCAGACTTCTGGAGAGTCCAGAATTTCTCTAATTTATGTATAATCAATATTTTATAGTTGTGTGGGAAGTCCTTGTGCAATTTCAACAGTGACAATAGACAACTTAGTGTTTCCATTCAAAGGCTAGTTTCCATAGACATTTACCATAGACATTTAGCCAAGTTATTTTTACACTAGAAAATAAATGCATCCAAGTGTGCAAGTAGACAAGTAATTGTTGATAACAAGTTCAGTCCAAGAAATGGGATCAAGTCCCTAATTATTTTATCATCCTCTACTTCTAAGCAATGTTGTGCTTTTGTATTTGTACCTTCACAATCTCTTGAGGTGATTACTCTTTTGTACAACCTTTGGAACAACAAATGATGCAAGAGGGTGATGGAGAATGAAGGTGTTGTGGGTGCATTTGAAGTCATTAAGAACTA
The DNA here is from genome assembly GCA_006891605.1 of Pleurozium schreberi. Classification (NCBI taxonomy): domain Eukaryota; kingdom Viridiplantae; phylum Streptophyta; class Bryopsida; order Hypnales; family Hylocomiaceae; genus Pleurozium; species Pleurozium schreberi. The sequence goes on along the minus strand of VACF01000387.1, from coordinate 71,101 downwards.
AAGTACTAGTCTCCTATAGAAATATCTCCCGATTATATGGCAAAATGGCTTGCATTACAATGCCTGGCACTGCTTACAAGGCTAGGCACTACAAGATTTCTCTTTTGCAAAATGGCAAGATTGTGAATTTTGAAGGGCAAAAATTTTAGATGAAAATAAAATTTTCTTTCTAGGGCAAATTTAAATGGATAGATTCATTTGGGGTAAAATAAATCCCTAATTGCTTTGTATTTTGCATATTTGATGATGATCAAAATGCTTCAAGTCAATGTTTGGTTCATGTATTTTTCATCCATTGAAATTAATTCTAGATTTTTAAAATGTAGGATTTTTTATGACTAATGTGATAAATAATGTATCTATAGAAAGATGGGCAAATATGAGCAAAAWCCTTCATAAAGATTCAAGCATTAGCAAGATAATACTTTCATTCCAACAAATCATGTTTAAAACTTGTGTTTATGGCATCAATGCACATATAAATATATTAGAGTTCAAATAATTGGAGCAAGGAGGAAGTTGCTTTTGATAACAAAACTATGGAGGCATCAACACAAATGCTAACTAAGAGTCATGAAGTTATTTTCTAATTATAAAAGAGGTTGATGTGTTTTAATTGAATTTATCCATTAAACCATCCCACAAAATCATCAGTTAATTTGTTTTCCAACTAGACATAAAGAATTTTTGTTCAGCACTCGGATTAAAAGTCGTATATAATAAAGACTTTATAGGGGATTTACAAAACATTACACATCAAAGGTACCACAATGTCTTTTGCCATTTTGCTAGAAAAATAGATTTTACTTGTAAAATTATTTAGAATAAAACTTGAAGAGAATTGGACCCTTTAAGATAGTGTCATATTCACTAGTGCTCCGTCATTGGAACAATGTGTCCTACATACATGGTGTTGTTATCCTTTCCAACTTCACCTATTTGTCAAAAATTCAACTTCTAACAACTACAAAAGCCTCATCTTCTCTATTTATTAACGAGAACTTGGTCACTGATGTATACAAATGGAATAAGCTAAGTGAAATCTTATTTCTTAATTCCCAATGGACTGCACTAAAATGAATATTTAGTATGGTTTGCACTATTTATCACAAGGACATACTATTCAACAATACTATTGTGGCATTATAGCATTCGTGGTATGCAATGGTGGCATTAGATTGGGCATTCTAATTCTCATGGCGCCTAATCATCCACCTATATTGAATAACCATTTTGGTGTACCAAGTCAACTTTGGATTTTTGCAAATATAGACTTGACCAATAGACTTCACATTTGGAAAAAAAATTGCATAAAATGTATGGGATATTAATTCTAAGAGCTTTTAGTCACTATACTCTATATATGAAGTTTGCTCACATCATCCCAATACAGATTGGAAAAGCTAAAACAAATTCTTTTTATTTGAATTTCAATGTGGGATATATTACCCACCATGATATTTTTGTCATTGGAATTTTCAATTTTTTGGCAATAAATTTAGGAATTTTGTTTTTTCCCATCATATATTCCATATTACCTTCCACCTTATGGTTTTCTTAAAGATGAATATGAAAAAATCACTAGTAGAAAAAAACGCATCCTAATCCACTTAAAAATCAATTGGTATAGATTGATTAGGATGTGGATTCGGATAGCTTGATTTGGACACCAATTAATAGCTTTCACTTGATTCGGACACTAATCCACAACTTTCACTTGGTTTGGACAGCAGAAACGTGTTGATTGTCTGCCAATCCAATAGAGAAAATTTTAAAAATTGCCAAATCAACACAACTTTGTAGATAAGGGTAGGCAATTCTAGTAGTGAATGTTTGCTAAATTTATTTTCAATTTCTTTGCAACTTATTTTCCAATATCTTGACTAAAATGCACAAGGTACATATGTTTTCTAATTTCTTTGAAATGTTACAACTATGCCTCTAGGAAACGGCCATAAAACTTAGTTTTTCCTAGTGTAAGTACATTGACCTCACTACCATTGAAGATTATCGTTCAAAAATATTGCTCAAAAATTTCAAGAAGATACGCTTGAAAAAGCTAAGTAAAAAAATTCTACAAATGAATACATGAAAAAAAAAATTATACGTGAAAAGTTTAGCCTTCCTCTAGGTCAAAATATTTTGAAACAAATTTTGGTCTCAAAACTCCTAGAAGAAAATCAGGGGTCTAAATCCTAAAATGATCCAATAGTTTTAAATTTTCGATTTCCTTCACTACGGACTTTGAATATCTTCAAAAAGGTACCCTCCCCATGCCTCCAATGACCTAACATTACTGGGATTCCTGAAACGCTCCAATAACCACCACATCTTTGAAAAAACGTACCTTTAAAAGTTTCAATTGGGCTAGAAATTCCTGGAATACAAAAGGAGATTGGCCCTTCCTGACTCCTTTTTGCAACTTTTTTTCGAGACCAAAGGGGACCTTCAATCATGTGGGGCCCTCCCTTCCTCTGGTGGGGCCCAACCTCCCTCGCGGGGCTCCAAAGTCCGGAGCTCCCGACAAAGTTCCCAAGTGCGTTCCCTATACGCAGAAGATCTCATCCGTTGATTCAGCAATTTTCCGATCGTGGGGCCCAATCAAGGATCCAGGCGCTGCCACTCGGAGGCTTGCGTCTGGATAAGACTCCCAAGGAGCCAGTCCTATTGCTCCGTCTCTTCCACTCGCCCAGCACGGCCGGGCACGGCCGGGTGACCCGCCCGGCGCGGGCCCCGGTCTCAACCGGGACATAGAAAGGCGCGAGAACGTGCCCTGCTGCTGTGCCAGCTTCCGTTTGCCTGAGTTTGATCGTTGAAGAAGTTGCAGCTATGGCCGCCACCGCTGTCTCCTCTTTCCTGGCTACGCCCACTGTTACYGTCTGCTMCGCTGTAGAGAGGTCGTCGTTCRCTGGAGCCTCCGTTCAAGGCTTGCCTGCTCTGAGATCCACCAGGAGTGCGCGCCCCTTGACTGTCGTCGCCAGCGGCAAGAAGCTCAACGTCAAGGAGCCATGGGGTGAGTGCGCGCTGATTTCTTTTTCCTGTGTACTTTCAGGAGCCTTAGAAACTCATGGATGAGCAAGGTGTGAGTCGTTCTGCGTCTGCGATTGCCGGTCTTCAAAATGTAGGCTGTCTGAAGCACGTCTTTGTTGTGTGAATGTAGCGATCTTAACCCCGGATGGAGTGATGTGATCAGAGACGAATTTTAGAATGCGAAATTRATCTTGTTTGCGGTTCGGCTTGCAGGTCCTTCCGGAAATATGGCAAAGAAGGGTGTTGACGCTAGCGGCCGTACGCTCAAGGTGCAGAATTGTTTCACTTTCGTTCTCCGTGTAACCGTTGAGTTAGCAGTATACTGGTAGATGCATATTGTCAGTTGTTTTATGAGTTGTTCACCGGTGGATGCTTTACGAGTGATGTATTATGCGTGTCGAGCTTACTCTGACTTGTGTTGTGGTGGCAGGGCAAGGGTGTGTACCAGTTTGTGAACAAGTACGGTGCCAACGTCGATGGATACAGCCCGATCTACGCTGTGGACGAGTGGAGTAAGGGTGGTGACTCTTACGTTGGGGGAACGCCKGCCCTCGCCATCTGGGCTCTTCTTTTGGGTGGACTCCTCGTCTCTGGAGCTGTCCTCGTCTACAACACGTCTGCCTTGGCCTAGAGAGCTTTGTTCTATCCTTGGTTGTACATTATGCCCGGATTTGTCGATCTTCAAATGGAAAATTGTTCAGGACGATTATTACCTGGATTCCTGTAATTCAAAATTGTTCAGGGCGATTATTTACCTGGATTCGTTTAAATTCAAAATTGTTCAGGACATCTGTGACCTTGATTTTTTCTCTCTTATAATACTTCAGTTCGAAATGGGTTGAATCTCATGGTTGTTAATTATTTCTCTTTTGTCTTACTCTTGCTCGCTTTTTTTATAGACACTGGGGTCCGGATCAACAGCTGATTCAGAATTGTTGAGGCGCCGCAAAAATGTTTAGTTCATGCACCAAGCTGTCTATTTGAAACCACATATGAAACCGCAGATGACATGATGACAAGTATCGTCGCGAATGTTACAGGCATAGATGCTGAAAACAACTACATGTGATGTTACTCCGTTCGGTGACTGGCTTCTGAAACTTGTAAACAAGTTAAATGAGCTTTCAAGTCGGGAATACTACGTGCTGCGAAGCATACAGTACAAGGTAAAACAGACCATCGTGACCAGAATTAGGAGTTTGGCGTCATGCCATTGCTGAATTTTTTTTTTTTAAATCGCACATAAAGACAGGAGTGAAATGACTGCAATTGAAACTTATGTTCCTTTGACAAAATGAATTTGTTTCCAATAAAATTTGTTGGATTATGTTACCCTTGAAGTCTAGTTATTGTGGTAAATGTTTTATGTCAATCCAAGTTGTTTTGAATGATTGCGAGCAATTCGAAGTTCAATATCTAGACATTTTGGATTATAGTGAACTTTGGAGKCTTATATCTTCATCATACAATCCCCATTTCAAATAATTTTTGCTTTAAACATTGCGCATTTTAGTCTAGTTTGAATGGATCAAATTTCATATGAATCCAAGCAGGTATGAGTAATTGAGAAACATTTAGGCAGAAGGAGGTTCAACCATAGATGTGCTTTCTTGCAACTATTTTTTGACATTTCAAATCCATTTTGCAAACACATTGAGTTAGATGAATGATATTTTCTTTCACCGATGTGTTTGTATGTTGCTTTTGAAGCACTTTCTAGTTTGAAGTTTTTTCATTTGAGTAGGTTTCAAAATCTAATTTAACCTCCAAATGTGTTTTTAGGAAAATTTCAGCATCCTTTTTCAACACTAAAACATTATACTCTTGCAATTTGTGCTGCTAAATGACTCCAAATTTGATTCATGTCAACTACAACATGTACACAACAAGATTGTACAGTTGAGATTTCTAAACCTTAGTGAAATTTAGACCTACAACACTTTAAAAGCAATGATGTTTTAAAACCTAAAAACACCTAGGGCCTTTAGGGGTTATGTCAAATTCAAGATGTTGTAACTTTTGCATCAGATGTTTGAATACAAAAATAAATGTTGGAAAATTTGCGCTTGCTCTTCTAGTTTTTGTAGTAAAATTTTCACATCAATCCAAGAAGTAATAATTATTTGGAAGCCAATTGAAGTTCACAAGTTTAATTTGAGTTGATGGATGCAACTTTGGGGGCTTGTCTCTCCTTCATCAAATGTTTTTTTTCAATAAAACTTGTTGGGTTATATTACCCATGAAGTCTAGTTATTTTGTTACAATTTTCATATCAATCCAATTTGTTTTGAATGTTTGGGAGCAATTCAAAGTTTAAAATCCAAAAATTTTTGGATTGCAGTGAACTTTGGCGGCTTGTTTCTTCTGCATATAGTGTCCATTTTCAATCATGTTATTTGGAAAAGTTGTGCATACTAGTCTAGTTTGTGTGGCTAAAGTTTCATATCAAACCAAGAGGTTATGAGTGATTGAGAAGCATTTTAGTAAGAGGTTTAGCCATAGATGTTTATTTTGCAACTATTTTTTGAAATTGCAAATTAATTTTGAAGATGCAATGAATCAATTGACTACGATTTTTAGTTCCTCTAATGTATTTGTATGTTGCTTTTGAAGCAATTTTTAGTTTGAAGCTTTTTCATTTGAGAAGGTTTGTAAATCAAATTTAACTTCCAAATGTGTTTTTAGGAAAACTTCAGCATCCTTTTTCAACACTAAAACATTATAATCTTGCAATGTATGTGGCCAAATGACATCAAACATGGTTGACCTTATCTTCAACACATGCGCTACAAGATTGTATGGTCGAGATCTCTATATCTCAATGACATTTAGATCTATAGCACTTCAAAAGCAACGATGTTATTGAATCTCAAAAGGCACTTGGTGTAAGGGGTGATGTTTGCAATGTGAATCTGGTCCGAAAGTAGGTCTAAATTTGTTTTTGAGACCCTCAATGACAACACTTTTTAAAACCGAGTGTGAACATACCAGTTATATTTCTATTTCAAAACACTCCATTACTGGCACCTAAGACAGTGATTGTGGCCCAAATCTTAATTTATTTATTGGAAAAAACCCTGTGATGGGTCTTTTGATCCTAGTGGGCTGTTCTGGATGAAAGCATCCTAATAGGAGCCAATTTGGCCGTCACCAATGCTTTTTTTGAAGAATCTTCATTCTAACTCTTGGATATGACTTAAAATATGAAAAAGAGTTTTAGTGCATTGTTTTTTAGTTATGGCTATTTGACATAATACAAAACAAAAATAAATATGTTAAGTTTCTACGTGTTAAAAGGACAAAAATGTATTTGTCACCACTGCTTAATTGGATGAATAAGCAACCCATTATAATTGATTTAAAGACTATTTTGGATGAACAATCAACAATTTTGGATAGAATATTCCAACATGAATCCATTATGGATGACTTATGGATCCAATATGGATTATTTTGGATGAATAAGCAATAATTTGTGAATGGAATATTCTATTAAGGACCTCCATAAGCACCTCCCTAACGTCTACTAGACTACTAGTGGCTCCTATTAGGATGCTTGGACCCTTCTACCTCATTATACAGGAGAATGGCAAAACTTTGTTGCCACGGCAAGACTCAAATAGAGAATCACTGAACTCGTATCTCATTGACTACAGTTCAAATACTAGTTTGCTTTACTCTAGCTCTAGATATATGTTTTAGATTGAATAAAACTCCCAATCAAGGTGGTTGTTCAGGGCTGGGATCTAAGTGATATTTTTAGTCGAGTGAGGTCGCAAGACCTAAGTTAACCCTAGAAGGGCTTGAAAGTCCTTCACAGCCGTATAGTATATTGTGAATATGGTGGTATTTGATCAGAAAAACATAGACCAAATTCTTTTGAATACAAAGTAATTTAATGATCATGTAAATAACCATGTAACACAATTCAAATACAAAATCATAATTGAAGAGTTATAAGGCTAAATACAAGTCGAATACAGAAACCCCAAGAGCCTTTCAAAGGTTAAGAGCGGGACATGTTGGGCACATTCTGGCCGAGTAAGGTACATTGGATGTAGCTACCTCCGACGCAGTACTGCAGAACGCCGGGAGGCGCTATGCCTGACATGTGATTTGCCAATGGAGCATGTGGATAGATTCTGGATCGATACTTTGAGCAAATGGATAGTTTATCATTTACTTCCTGCGCAGGTCGTGTTTAGAGGCTCTGGATGCTCATTGTCATCTCTAAGTTAGTGTCGTGTGCCATTTGTGATAAATGGTAACAACCAAGTACTTCACAAACAAAGCGCAGCYCGTGTCGTAGAGATGTGCCGTAGTCTCTTTTTTGGTACATTTGAGTAACTATATGGTCTCATTTGGTAAGGTGAAGGGCAGTTCTGTGTCCAGGATGGAATATGCGTGAGGGTGGACTGACAGGAAAGGGCGATTCATGCACTTAACATCATCATTTCCACAGGAAAAAAAAAAAAAAACCTACTGTCGGATCTATTAGCAGATCATAGMGTGAGTAACAACCGAAGCTGTATTCGATTTAAACAAAATTSAGTTGACTTAGGTTCAGGCATCATCACTAGAGGCATCGCCATTTACATTTCAAATCGTCATCGCCAGTATCAAATTTCTTGAAGTACAGCATTTCGGTGCAGATTTAGCATCCCRATTCACAGTTCACTCTGCAATTGTAAACTGCCAGACAGCGTAACCTAGTACAATCATAACCGTGAACAAGCAATTGCCATCGCTATCCACATCTATTGATATTACATCTTCAAATACTGCATAGTATCCCCAAAAGAGCATCACAAACAATTCATGTATGAAGTCATTGCAGGCTCACCCGTACACAAATTTTAAAAAAAAAACTGTGAATGCAAATGAGAGATTGAATATTACAGACATCAGGAAAAGGGTAGGACTATTCGAATACAATTGCAGAAGCCCATTCMAATGGTATAAACAAAGAAGCTTGTTGCAGTGCCTCCAAGGGAGCCCAAAACCAGATTACAATGGCGTATTGCATAATGCAAGACTATCGACGAATCTCGGAATCTATTTCACGGGGTAGGGCAAGTTRAGAACGTAGAGCAAGATGTAAGCCCAGGCCACGCCGGAGATTCCTCCGAAGAACCACCCGCCAGTGAATCCCGCCCACCCCTCAGCCGTCTGGAGCTTATCCGCCGCCTTGGTCCGTCCAGTCAAGGTCAGGCTGGGCGCCAACGAGGGTTCGCCTTCCTTGAACGTCGCAATGCCATAGATGGTCAAGCAGATGGTGAGAATGGTGACCAGTCCAGCCGCGGCGAGAGAACCAGCTTCCCCCCTCACAACCGAGTTTCGGAGAGGCCCCGTCAAGACGAACGGGCCGACSAGGAAGTAGCCATGGGCAAGCCCAATCTCGATCCCACGCAGCAACGGAGACACGGCGGTGCGGTACGCGGGGAGGTTGGAGAGGTACCACGCGATGAGCGGCGAGCTCGTCACGGGCGTTTCGAATCCACCGATGAAGGGGTCGCCGTTCAAGGGCTCSACGACTTGGTACTTCTCCGTAGTGGCGGCGCGGATGGCGCTCACTTGAAGCTTCTTCGATGCGGGCATGGCGTTCGTGCGGAGAGTGCTCACATTGCCGAGGAAGGCCCGGTTGATGACAGATCCCTGGGGCTTGCTTACGCGCTGCACGCGCTCCAGTGCGAGCAGCCCTCCGGCGCGGGTCATCGCAGCAGCCGCCATAGCCAACTACCCTGCAAAATCACTGCAAAAATCCAAATGGGAGGGATAGTGTCGAGGATTGTGTTCCGAGTTGGAGGGGGAATTGGAAGTGGAGGGAYGGAGACGGGGATGGTGTTGTAGGAGAAGGGGAGCGGCGTGATTTGTGAAAGAGGATGCGGGAGCAATGGGTGGGGCTTTCCCGTTACCGATAAGGTGGATGACACGTGTCGACGCGCGGTAGACGGAGAAGTATTCTGGATGATAGAAGGAGGCCGGCCGCTGTCGTCGACTGGGGACGCGAACGGCCGCGGGCGTCCGGCGGGACCACCTTTTCCGCGTCTGTCTGTGTCGTCCACACTCTTCCTCGGGCTTCTGGTCCAGTCGAGTTTTGACTGGCAAATTTGGTGCACTACTCTACTGCTCCATCTCTAATTGCACATTCTCTAATTTCACCTCTAATTGCTCCATCTCTAATTTCACATTTTATGATTATCCCGAGAATATCTCAAGAATTTTTTGTTTTGTTTTGGAAACACATGGACAATTTCCATTGCAAACAGAAAGAATATCTCAAGTTTMAGACACTCGGATTAGGCGACCTTCACATGTCAAAAATGTTGAACACATGTTTAGTGAGTTCGACCACTTGTGTCCTCCTAGTACTTCTAATGAACCTACTAAGTAACTTGAAAAGAAATTCATACTGTGGGGAGATTTGAAAACCTACGACAATACACAACCGAGTTTCAGATTCAAGTTGCCTTACATTCTTTCAATGAGGATGCTACAATCTCAAGTGATTTAATGCTAAAGAAAAGCCAGCCAGGAGGTCTTGAAACTAAAGCATGATTCCTCACTCTACCAGTAATTCCGCTTCAATAATTTACCTGAGAAATCACTGTAATTATCAGTAATCTGCTAGCAAAGATGGTCTATCCTTTAAATCAGGTTGTTTGTTTGTTTGTTACTTTGAGATCTCCTTGGCCGTGCGTCCCCCAGTGGTGTGCTTGGTACCGTCGGAAAGCTCTCGGCGAGGAGGGGTGCATGGGCTTGGTTTCGTGCCATTCCAACTTACTGGGTGAAAGTTATTGAATTTTGAAGTTTTTATGAATCCAAAAATTAGAAAATTACTTTTACTTTGATTTTGCATGTGGCAACGGCACAGGGCACACTGCACTAATAATGTTAATTAGTGTTTAGTGAAGATTAGTGTAGTCTACAGTGTTTACCCTCGAACATTAATTTCCAACCACTTTCCATTTAGTGTTGATAGTAAGACTTGAAATGAATGCGCTCTCCCCCCTTTCCCCCTGCCTCACCGCTTCCCCTCCCTCCTTGTCTCTCCTTCTTCCTCACCACAGCGCTCCCCTCTCTGTCCCTCCCTCTCCCTCACCGCAGTGCTCCTCTCTTTGTCTCTCCCTCTCCCTCACCGCAACGCTCCCCTCTCTGTCTCTCCCTCTCCCTCACCGCTCCCCCTCCCTCTTCCTCTTTGAAATTGGAAAAGGGTGGTACTCTCAATAAACACTAAATATCAACTTTGTAAAATTTGGAAGGTGTAAAACATTATTGGTGATGGCAATTAGAGTTCAAGTTGAGATTTAGTGTGTACACATTATTGATTCAATTGACATTTAGTGTTCAAGTTTGTAATTAGTGTTACAAACACTAATTAACATTATTAGTGTAGTAACGTTGGAAACCTCCAGTTAACTTTGCTTTTGCAACAATCATTAATCGCTGCCAGTGTGACTCCAGTCAGTACTGCTTCGTATATTCTGTGTGGGCTTGATAGGTTAGCAAAATGACAGATTTACCAAAATGTAGGAGGAGCTTAATCACCGGTATCATATGTGTTTCATTTCAAATTTAGTACTCAATTCAATCCCATGTTCAAGACTGTGAGTATACTATATGGGTAACACCTGGATGAGGTTTATTWTTCTTTAAGATGGAACGCAAACAGAACAAGACTGACGGACTTCGTGTTCTTGTCACGAGCCTCAGTAACGTCACGTTTCTGACGCCATGTAGCAGCCAGTGACAAGAATCGAAATTCCAGGTGAACTAATGAATGAGAGTCTTTGATACCTTTTTCAGCATTTTTGAGAGCGCCGGCTTTCTCAGACCGCTGCAAGTTCTTAGCTTTGGAAAATTAACTTGAATTAAACTCATACAGAGGACAATCAGTGGTATTATGAACAGGGATGCGAACAGGGGAAGGAAGGTGGTTTCATATGGAAGGAGCTTATATAGAACATTTCAAACTGTCTACACACATGGGTGTTTCAAAAGGTTTCAAAGCTAGATTCTCATGGCTAACAGTAGATTGTACCAACAACTCTCMAAAATGGATTCATAAAACAACAAAAAATACCCACAAATGCTAACCCACATGATTRGCCATCAGTTTTGTACTTAACTATGTTGCATCAACGAGTTTCAAACTCTTGTGCACAAGGAGTTGGAAATGGGAAGTTCTGTAGGAACGCATGAATGGAGAGACAAGAGACATATTAGCATTCTCCTGCAAGTTAGGGTTTYARGGTTTTAGGGATTAGGGTTAAGGACGGCTGTATCTCGTAAATACTCTACTCAAACTGAGTCATTTGATAAACTAAAAGTGTTAAAATGGATGTTCCAAGATTGACCACGCCTTGGTATCAATCTTCTCAAGCCTCCCAGCTCTGGAAGGTTCAATAGGCCCTCCTCTTTCCACAGCAGGCACAACCCATTTCAACAAACAAGAAGGTTTCTTTAACGACTACCCTGCAGAGCATTACAAACTTGCCTAATATCCGAGTAGTTCGACCTTTCTTTCAGAAGATGCTTGGCGAAGTTCAAAGCTCGGCGTTCGCATTTGACTTTCCTCTCCACWTCGGAAATGGACTCGAGATCTTCCACGTGAGCAATGCCAACTATTCTCCGGATCATTTTGGCTGCAGCAAAGCCCAGACTGTCCTGGAACAGCTCACTCAGGTAGGCTATCTGGACTAGCGATTGAAGCTCCTTGGTGTTGTAGACCTCCTTCTTGTATGCATCTCCGGAGCCCCAGTTTTGATCCCAAAGAGCGGTGAATTTCTGCGWGAACAGCTCCCACGTGTCGCCTATTGTTTTCAGCAGCCAGAGCTTGTACCCCTGAAAATTACAACCAGGTGTTGATTCATCCTTAGAAAGCATAAAAAAAAACCACAATGAAAATGTTGCTGTAACAGAGACACTCCAACTCTTCTCACTCAAGTAAAAAATGCACCTTGAAAGACGTCTCTATTAGTTAGTGGGAAGTTAATAGAACGTTAGATCAGTGTAAAATTAATGTTGGCTAATAGTTGCAGATGAAAGATCAAGTCAATGACACTGACATTAAGTTAAAATTAAGTCAATAAGTTAAAATTAAGTCAAAGACACTGACATCACACTAACATTAAGTTAAAACACTATTTGTGTTCAAACACTAACATCAATTCATCATAACATCATTCCGAACACCTATTGCAAATCGACCTTAGCTAATGTCTATCAACTTAAAGCTTATGAGCTTTTAACGATCTACTGCTGAAGGGTCTTTTGTGATGCAGATAGGGTTTAGGGTTTAGGGTTCTAAATTTGAGAAGAGTTCGCGTACCTCTCGATCATTGTCAGCTGTGGCATGACCATCTTGAGAAATGTACGCTAGAATCAGATTGCCAAGAAAAGCTCCCAAGTCAAAGCCCATGGGGCCATAGAAGCCAAACTCAGGGTCAATGCATTTAGTGGAATCCTGTGTAACCATTATTGATCCTGTATGCAAATCTCCATGCAGCAACGCTTGTGTTTTCTCACAAAACCTGCCACCAAACAGTGTCGACAGATCAGAAGACATGCACAAGCAAAAAATGGTGTAGAAAAAATGAAAATTATCACGGGAGGTTGTGACTTACTTCGACTTTAATCCTGCAATCTCGAGTTTTACAGCTGCATCTTCTCGCAAGGCTTGGGCGTCCGAATCCAGGTGAGGTGAACTCCATCTATTGTTTTCAGCATCCATGTAGGGCTCCGTGAAGATGACTTGTTCTGTTAACCGACACATTTCTATGTTGCCACAAAAATGTGCCACTGCGTCCAACAACGAAAAGTCCTCAAATCATCAGAGCTTGTTCACTAAGCAAATAAAAGTAGTGAAGGTCCACAAAAGCTTTTGCTAGATTATCTGAACTGAGAGTATTGTACTAAGCTTGAAAATTTTCATAGCGCGAGAGGATTCATAGACTGGTTTACTTTAAGAGTCCAAACAATATGAAAATTGCCACTTGTAAGCACAGGAAAGGAGATTGCAAGAGAAAAATAACGTGATAATTACCTTCCTTCCGATGTTTCAAAGTGGATAGAGAAAGTAAAGAAGTGAAGAAGAGAGTTGACGCCATGTACTCTGCCATATGCTGCGCCAAGAGMGGGTACACTGTGCCTGCAACCAGGCCCTTTCTCAAGATGATGYGAGGYGGCGCCAGATACTCCATRACAGTTACCGCCATGGGATGGTCGAAGTGGTAGACCTCAGGCACAAGGTTCGGTGCCAGTCCTCCGTGTTCTCGCAACACAGTGGTTTCAAAGTACGCGCGCTCCAGTGTCATTGGCCACGATTCACCAACACAACGCACATATGGGAGAGCCTGTTTTGCATTACAGTGAAACCAGCCTTAGAAAACTCTCAAGAAAAAACGGAAACCAATCTCCAATAAGGAGGACATTAACCCTAGAAAACCCAGTTTTTGCACAGCGTTTAACCATGGTGTGAAACATATAAATTTAAAACAAACCAGATTTTGTACCACCCGATCAGTGAAGAACATTGCATACGTTAGTCAATAACTAAAGATAAACTAGAGCAAAAGAATGTTTCTCCATGAGACCCACTCAAAAACAAAGGAAAATATGTCTGAGGCCTAATCCGGGATTCTTGGTCCTTCTGGGCGTAAAAGGTGAGTCATTGAATTGCATGCTCTACAGCAGCTGCAAGAAATTACCTGTTTCAAAACAAAGGACCCTCTTGGACCTTGCAAGATGTAAACAAAATTCAAGTTTCCGTCCCCAAYTTCCTTCACAGTCCAATCTGCACTGGTTCCGCCCAAGATGGCTCCCAGCTGAGGACGAGACTTCACGTAGCCTGCCACCAGCGTCTCATCCAGTGGTTTGAAATTGGCATGCAAATCATCTTCCTTCGCAACAATAGGTGTTGCTTTGTCAATTGAATCCTCCGGAGTAGGTGAATGACTCCCGTTGGCTTTTGCAATAAATGCAGGAATGTCGAACACGTCCGAGTTCTCGGCTTTGGTAATTACACCCTGCCGCAACCAGCAACAACAAACAGGTTAACCCCTAAATACCCAGAAGGCCACGTGGGAACTTCGCAAATCATAAAACTCAAATTCAGAGTCACATAATGACAAATGCAAGTCAATTTCATGGAATTAGGACCCTAATCAAGATTTTGTTGTTCATCTAATGGAGATATCCAATCACAAAATGAATAAGATCAAGTGAGATGTGAGCGCATTTGAAAAAAGCATCTTTCAGAAAGTCAAGAAAAATATCCAACTATCCATAAACCCATGAGGTCTTGTTCAGTTATGATAATGTCTCATTCGCAGTGTGTCAAATGCATGTTAATTTCTATGTATGATACTAAAAAATACAGCAGATTAATCACGAAGAAACAAGAATGAGTTTGAGCGTCAATAATTGATGTCCTAAAATTCAAGTACACGATTACAGTGAGAGTATCCCATTGGCATATGGGTATATATATACCTGGTCTGTTATAATTCCATTAATGAGCCGAGCTGGAGTGACATCAAATGCAGGGTTCAAAACACCCACACCATGCGCAGCAATTTGAGTGCCGTGTCCGCCGTGTGAATGCGTCAATTCCTTCGGTGACCTTTCTTCAATGACAATCTCCGTCCCAGACTTGATTTGCGTGTCAACTGATGTCAACGGTGCTGCCACATAAAAGGGGACGCCGTGGTGGAAGGCGGACAAGGCCAGACTATATGTGCCTATCTTGTTGGCTGTATCACCGTAGCGCTCTCCTCTGCCACCGCCATAGCTCGTGAATCTCTGGCAACAGAAGCGTCTTGTTGCTTTGATTCAAGACCCAACTCGGATTGCAACCCACGGATTGAAGGTCACATGAATATGAATGCCGCCGGCCTGATTGTTTGTTTGTTTGTTACGGACTGTGATAAAGGGGAGAGGTGGTTGTGGCGCTTTGGGGGAATGCATTTGGCTGTGTTTCTGGAATCGTTGCACGGCCTTGCACGGAGCTTGTAGTAAGTTACTTGTCAAGGGGACTGAAGCAATTTCCGAGGGAACATTCCTTTATTCTATTCAGTGATTTAACCCTTAACCCTTGAACGCCGACGGGGACGTTTAGCGTCCGCTGGATGACAAAGTAAGCGTGTACTGAACGGGAGGAAGTCGTTTATTTTTCATTTTTTTTTTTTTTTAAAATGACCGTGCAGTCATGCTACAATATGCAAGGCCAAAAACAACCTCATTATGTGATTCGTTATTTTTAGGCACACAAGAATGTGAGAAGATGGTAGCAAAATTCTCACACACGGTGTTAGGCACAAGGCTGCCCTGCTTGCAATTTGTGTGAGGGCAGCATGTACTGTCGACTTTTACAATTGGAGACAATCGCTCTTAGTTCGCGCTCTACAACTATTCACAGACCGCACTTTCCCACGGTGACCCACCCGGCGTTTAAGGGTTAAATGACGTCGAGGACGTTTTGCGTCCGATGAATGGCAAAGAATCTTTCCTTGTAGGACAGAAATGCAATCATTCATCCTCGATGTTAGGGGTGGAAAGGGGAGATCTTTTCTAGTACTTTGACTTCCAATGAATATATTTAGCTTTCTCAAAGGAGATGATGTCACACGATATCAAAATGCATGATTTCCACGGCCACCGGTCCGTCCTTCAAGGGTTAAAGGATAGATTGGGCTTCGTTTTTTCAACCGGTGGACGTAATATCATATTTTACTAGTGCGCATTGTGTCGTTACCATAGCCAAAATGAAAGTAAAAGTTGTTTTATTTATTTATTTTTATTTTTTGTAATGAAACTTGTGATGCGAAAGTTATGAATTTTTCAAAATACAAGGTTATTTTATTTTATTTTTTTATTCATAAATTTTTTTGAAATTCAATAACTTTCACACAAAAGGTCCAAACGCTTAAGAAACAAAGTCTCTGCATCCCTCCTAGCAAAGATCTTTAGAGCGGTACTAAGAGCACCTCTAGACGCTCCATGGTTTGTCACATATGATTTGTCACATCTCACAAACAAAACAAATAAACAAAACAAACAAACTATCTTTAGTTAAGGTATAGATGATGAAACCAATTTATCTTGTTAGTGGTAGTGTGGGAGACACTAAAGTCACACTATTTGAATTTAGTGGAAGTTGAAATATTACATTTCAACCCAAAACTATATTGTACTAAATTTCACACCTCAAGTTTTTTTTCTTAGGATACTAATATTACTAGTGATATGTGGCAAAGCTCTGTTTTATTTTATAAATCAAATTCAAAAATTAATTACAAACAAACACCAATTTCTACCACCACAAAAAAACATCAATTTTTAAAAAATTCTTTGAACAATATAAACCCTAAACCCTTTTTTTTTACTATGCCCAACATCGCCGTAATAATAGTGGAAAGGGAGTCCTTGGGGAGGGAGTATACGTGGCATTTCAAAATTGAATGTGCCCCTAATTAATCAAACTCAATTGTGGTTTTCAAAATCTCCATTTTGTTGTTTGTTTTAGACTATGAGTGAAAATGAGTCCTAATAATTTTACTTTCTAAAACGTTTCTTAAAATCCAATAATTCACTTGATTGATTACTTCAATTGCAAGCTCTTTGTGCTCGAATTCAATTGTAAAGTTGATAAAAAAAAATACCATCAATATTGTACTAAATAATAGGAAGTAAGTTTGAAACATAGAAGCAGGGTTGTCATATTGGACGGGTTGGAGTGATCAGACGGGACGGACAGACGGGCAAACTGGACCGGACGGACGGACAGTCCGAACAAACCGTTCGCGGACCCGTCCGCGCCCTGACCGGACGGGCGAGACCTCTATCGGACGGACTGGACGGATGGACGGGCGAACCATACGGACATCCAGTATGACAACCCTGATAGAAGTAAACCCATATTAGAGTTGTAATCAACTATTTTGTATGGACCTAGAGATCAAAACAAAAGGATACTATAAAATGAACTTAAATTTTCTTCATGTATTCTCCTTGGTAATCACCGGTGTGCAAATACACAAATAGATCTTTCAAAGATTTCACATACAAAAAGAATTGAACAGTCTGTGGTAAAATTTAGATGTTAGAGAAATATTTTGATTTTGATTTTTTCACAGAATTATGTTAATGGTGACAAGATAGCACTTAGATGACATGGCAAGACAAGGGGAGGTTTGCACAAAATTGCTAGTTAGACATAATTCAATTGTCAAACCCCATTCAAATGTCAAATTGACCGTTGTTTACATCCTAATCCACCCAATTACATTAATATCAATATATCTGGGTTTCTTAACTTGTGTCCCTACAATTGGGGATTGTTTAGAAAAATCATTAAATGATTCGTATACTCAAATCATAGACAAGGAGTTTATCCTACAAGTAAATTAATTTTAAATTTCCTTCAATGTAGTTAAAATGAATTTGAATTTATTCTAGTAACCACATTAGTATTGAACAAATTGGGCCATATTATTTGCATGAAATTCCAATAGTGAACATGCTTTAAATTTTTAATTATAATTATTAAAACATTAAAAACAAATKATTATTTATTTATAATCAATTTTTGGTGATGATGTCAAAGTGAATGTGTAGCTATTTCTAGATTGATACTACTTTTTATTAAAAGTCTAAGATATTAGCTTCTCTTTTTAATTTTAATTACTAAAAAACTAAGGATCATGAATGGTATAATCCCTAAAGATCCAAGGGTGTTAGAAAAAACACAAATTTGCTACAAAATACAAGTTTTGTAACTTTTTGAAATTTGAATAAAAATAACAATATCAAGTATTAAGAGTAGATTATATTTATAAGCAAAGCTAAAATTTAAAATTATTTATAGATTTTTTTCAAGTAAATTATAAAGATCTAACTTCAAAAAATCATCAAAATTACATTTTTCATTTTTATCATTTGAAAGATTTTACAATTGGTCAAAACTTTTGTTTCAAATGTTTAGTGAAAAAGGCATAAGATTTAAGGTAAGAGGCTCTGAAATGGAGCAGGCATTTAGAACCGCCATGTAGACTCTCCTGAAATGAACATGACATGGTCTTTAAATGGACCTTCTATAGTCATTGAATGGATTGATTAAAAAAACATTATTTCTTGCAAGAGCCAATCATTCTCTTTGCTTTCCCCATTTCTCTTTAGAAGTTGCAAGTGAATAGTTTACGGAAGACCTAGGGTCATAAATAGCTACCTAAGACTAATCTTGTTTGAAAATTCACAAGTAATTCAAAAATGATTCAAAAAATACGAAACGACTTGTGTTCCAATCATAATCAGATTCTCTTTGTCTGAAAAATAAGAAAAAAATACTTCCATCAAAGGAAATATATGAAAAAGGCTGATCAGCCCTCAGATGCTCCATTTCTTGACCTCCTACCTTAATGATGAAATAATCAGTATGTTCTTGAAATAGTAAACTTTCTAACAACATCAAGTACTAAGCACATAGTGTGTTACTTTGCTAGTAAGTTTTGCTTAACAAAAGTGATCTTATTTTTGAATTTAAGAATAGRAAGACAAGTGAACCCAATTTAGTTTGCATAGGAAAAATGAGCTTATAACAAAAAAAAGTACTCCCTCCGAAAAATGTTGCCTAAAGCTAGAAAATGACCATAAAATAGTTGATTAGCAATGAGGGATGAAATCACCAATTAAAAGTGATCATTGATTGTGAAAATCMTAATTTAAAAAAGCACAAATTTTAGAATTCTAAGGCTAGTTATACCCAATCCAAAGGTGAAAGGACAATTTTTTTGAAGGTTTTGCAGATTAGCTAAAATCAATAAGTCGTTGGAAATGGGTTTACACTATGAAATGAGAGGTCACGGGTCTCCAATGACATAAAGTGCATTTTTTTTGTATGACAAAAAAGTTCTTAAATTTTGAATTCTTAGACTTATTCTCAAACTTACATCAAAAACACTAGTTTATTATATAATTTTTTAATTGACACTAGTAGAAAATTCAGTTTTTTTGTTGATTTAGTCGCATTGTTCCGGTCACTTTTTGACAAAAATCTATTGAAATCAATAGATTTTTGTCAAAAAGTGATCAAGACAATGCGACTAAATCAACAAAAAAAATTGAATTTTCTACTAGTGTAATTAACTAATTATTCATTTTTTCCATTTCATGCTATTTTGGCAATTTACACCAATCTAAAATTCACGACCGCCAAGGAAAAACACCTCAATGGCAATGAAAAAGTTTGGAAAGGGAGACTTTGTCAAAAAAATTTAGCTACCTTGTTCATAGTGTAAACAWGGCTTATGATGAATGAAGAAAATTGAATGAATTAATCCAAAGAAGTTATATAAGTGGAAAAAAAAACTCTATATATTGTTGCTTGGTCAAAGCAACTTGATA
This sequence comes from Pleurozium schreberi, assembly GCA_006891605.1. Classification (NCBI taxonomy): domain Eukaryota; kingdom Viridiplantae; phylum Streptophyta; class Bryopsida; order Hypnales; family Hylocomiaceae; genus Pleurozium; species Pleurozium schreberi. The sequence goes on along the minus strand of VACF01000387.1, from coordinate 51,670 downwards.
ATCATAAGACTCAATTTGGGCTTTGGAGTCCTTTAGAAGAAGTTACGAAGATCACATTGTATTAAACACCTACTCTACGTCAATAATGAAGTAATGTTAGGAGTCAATATCCACACTTCAAATTTGGAATTGTTTTTTAATGTGACTTTTACAATTGCATGCATTATTTTACTTGTTTAAAGTTGCATCAACAAMCCAAAAATTTCCACTAATATTGAAATTGAGTTAATTTGCATATTTATTAAATCAATCAACTTTCACAATTGAATGAAGMAAACCTTCATAATTTCTTTTTTTGGAAACCTAATAGTGTTGGTAGATCATTTGGCAATTGAATTTGGCTCTTTAAAGTGTGCTATCCAAATTTTTTTGAATTACATCCTAAACCATAAAGATGACCTATTTTGTGAGAACTTTTAAACAAAAAATTTTAGTACATATGCATGGATTTCTATTTTTGGAAGCTAACCCAAATGTAGCACTTCTTACTTAAATAGTTCAACCCCTTACTCTATAAAGTCTCAAAGTTTCTTAGAGGGACTCTTGGGATTTTGAGTAGGCTTATATGACCTCAAGTTTTGGACTACTCTTCAAGGTSTACACCTTCAAATGATCCTTCGCAATTTTGCATATTAAACATACTTTATCAACAAATATACAAGTGAAAATCATGAATATTAAAATAAATAGATTTTTTGGATATTGTATGTAATTTCTATGATTTTTTGAAGTGCCCGCTTACTAGATCACTGGAACTGTCCTATAGGTGTACCTAAATCTAAACACTACCAAAATCAGTAGTGAGAAAATCAAAGTTAAGTACACCAAATAGTGAAATTAGGTTGCCTTTACAATTAGGTTGCCTTACCCCCCCCCCAAAAAAAAACAGTTACTCTACAAGCCATGAAAGTCAACAATTTTTTCTACAAATACTTCTTTATATGTACAAGGAAGTTCATGAGTTTCAACTACACCAGTAACTAATTCAAAAGTAGTGCCCTTTTGTACAGTAACAACAAATATTTATGTAGTGTGGAATGTGAAGATATTAGTGAGGGGCAACCTAATTTCCCTATTTAGTGTAAGTGTCATTCATATGTGTCAACGAATCACATAGTTGGAAGTGGAATATAGTCGCCATATTCTTTCTGTTTCAACTGAAGGTGACAAATATATTACTTTTTGTTTGTCTGTGCAGAAATTCATTAGATTTTGGGGAATCCTGTTCAACAGAAATTGGGAAGTAAGTTACAATCGTTACAACTGTAAATGATAGAATATCAGGCAATTGGGTTTCAAACACTTGGTAGTGGGTTGTTCCGTGGCATTTAACCCCTAAAGGACCGTTGTCCCCGCGAGGGACAAATGAGATTTCGGGCAGGTACCTACGGGCTGAATTTTTTATGTGATTTTTTGAAACTTTTTTTGGAAATAGAAAAACTGATGAGCTTCGTGGGAATATAATTTTTTTTTCAATCGGTGCCCGGGAACAAAAGTTATGCCCCAATAAGCTCAAAGCTACAAAACTGCCATTTCTAATACAAGTACCAAATTTTAGAAAAAAAAACATTTTTTGACATACTTAGCTGTAGGATCTTGTAGTATGCTGGTTTGAAAAGATGTGGAAAAAATTTCAGAATTTTCCACCATGTAGATTGCAAGATATTAGCATTTGAATTGACAAAAATCATTTTCTTGTCATTGCAAAAAACCAGGCAGCTGCACTTCACAAGGTCACATTTGTACAACAAGATGTCCAAAATGGTAATTACTATTTGGGTTTGTTTTTCAAGGCAAGTTAGTTACATACATGAAAATTTTCAGATCATTTGGAATTCTACAACATATAGGTAAAAAATAGTATGTAGAAAGAAGTAGAAAATGACTCAATTGCAAGGTACTAAATTGTAAACAATTTATTTATGGAATTTGAGAAATGAAAATCTCAAAGGTTAAAATGCTGTAACAAACAACTTACACCTATTGTTTTTTTTATTTTTTTTCCAAAAATATTAAAAATTGAATGAAGTAATGGATTTCAAATTTTTTTGAAGTAGAGATTCTAGAACTACCTACAAACTACTCCAAACTAGAAATCCTCATAACTTTTGACTCAATGATCAAAATAGAATGATTCAAAGCTTTCCACTTACTAATAGATAAAAATCTAATGAACCAATTTCGAATTTTTTTTTTAAAGAAAGTAATTTTTAAAGAAGTCTTTTTTTTCTACCCAGACTGGCCGCCGAGCATTGAAAACTACATATCATACAATAACTTTTTAACTATGTAGTCAAAAGTTATGAAAATTGTTGGGCCTTAAAGGTAATCCTTGAGGACGTGTTTTGTGAAAATTTCAAAGAAAAATGATAAAAACTCCATTCGTTGTGAGCTGTCCGAAATTGCTATGTTGCCAGAAAAGGCAATTTGGGCATTTAGGGGTTAAACTAGTAAAAAGATAGATGTAGAAATTTAAAAAATCCATATGCTATTTACATAGCAGATGCTCTATGTATTTAAGTAGAATTATAAGGTTTACATGTTAAAATGATATGTAAATGAAAGATGTTAGTTGTTGTTATATCAATCTAATGGTGCATGTCTTGCTGTATTTTAGTACATATTTTGTATTCTAGGAGTCAAATAGGATAGCGGACAATAATTTCATTCAATCTTTTGGTATAAAATCAAAGGAAAGCAAAAAGGATGAAAGCACACTACAGTTGTACAAAATCATATATAATAGATATTATGCATACTATGAATGTTTTGAACCAATTTTCCTATACCTTATAAATATTTAAAGTTGCATAGTAAAATGACTTGCATCTATCTTTTTAATGTATAGTGTACAATTCATTAATGTTTATTCTGCCTATAATTCATAATTAGCATAAATATACTTTTTGTGTCAAGTTAGGATATGATTGTTGCAATTCAAAGAGCTAAATTCAGTGCTCTAATGTTTAGGTACTATCTCTAAACACTTAATTTGGGTTTAAAGATCTTTATAAAAATATATCCTTGTGAATTTACAATTTGAGTTGGAGGTTCAAATTGTAACTTTAAAGTTTATTTATTTATTTATTTTAAATTTGTAAATCTATGAGAAGGCCTTTTGATTAATGGCTACCATTAAATATTGATGTAAATGATGCTTTTGCTCCATTATTTTTTCATTTGTCCCAATTTGTGTACATTTTGTACTCATGTTCAAGTTGATATATCAAATAGGGGGGCCAACTATAGTGTGCAATTACCCCCCAATTTGTTTGGCAATATTTGCAAAAGGATATAAATGTACATCATCAATAGAAAACATGAGTAGACTAACAGCAACTCCACCACATATGGAAACAATCATTCAACCAGAATTGTAGTGTGAAGTGGATGCTTTAGTGCTCCACCAAGTGGATGCTACAAGCTTTCCAGCTTTTGAGGGGAATAATACAATGCTCTGCCCACGTCAATTTCAAGGTCTTTGGAGAGCACGAAAGAGCTCACGCAACCACTTGAATCCTTGACTATTGAGGAATTCTTTTGTTTCATGCCGCAAGGATGACGCTTTGATGACGCCACTTGCTGATGCCAAAAAAAAGACAAGATATTGGCGAGGGGTGAAGCGTGCGTGCATTGCAACTATTCCTCGAAAAGCTGGGACGAAACGCCAACAACCTAGTGACTATGCACAAAAGAAACTCTTTTGCGTTTCCAGTAGTCACTAGTAGAAAGCGCTGGAAATTTGACAGAATTATGTTGATTTGGTCGCGTTGTCCCGATCACTGTTCTATTGATTTCAACAGAAATCTGTTAAAAATTAACAGATTTCTGTTCAAATCAACATAACAGTGACCGGGACAACGCGACCAAATCAACAGAATTCTATCAAATTTCCAGCGCTTTCTACTAGTGAGTCTAGTTCATGTAGTGGACTTGCTCTAAGCTTTGAGACCCAGTGTCCCACACTTAATATGACTTTGTGATAACATGACAAGTTATATCAAGTGTGGGTCTTGGAGCATATGCATCAACGCTTTTTGAAATGGAAGTGTTATGTGGTTGACAATGTGCTCTTCAAACTATAATTTGATTGCTATTTTAGGTGACCACCACCAAGCCACGCCTTTGGAGCCCTTCAAACACCATCTTCCCCGTTGTTAGGACCAACTAGCTGTATGACTTGGCTAATTCAAAGTATGCTCATAGCAACTTCACATTAACCTCTAAATGCCCAAGGCCTGTTTTCAGCTTATAGAAATTTGCTCCAAATTGAACAAAAATACAACATTTTGATATATTATATCAATTTTTTGGAATTGTAACCGTACAAATTTAAACTAGACATGCTAGAGATTACATTGGAAAAGAAAACACAACAATAACACTTATGAGTTGAAAGATTATAATGTTTAACCAAGAGGGTGTCAAAACTACAAAAAAATTTCAATCCGCTTTTTGCATGGTGAATCTAAGAAGTTCGTCAATCAAAATATATGAGGTTATAGGGCCTCGTATGTAAAATTCCAATCAATTTATAGCTTCTCAAAATCAACTCAACATTTCTTTTAAATGAATTTCTTATGCGATTTTGTCTCCAACATCTAGTGTATTTGAGGCTCATTTCCAAGAGCCCTCAACACTATGAAAAGTCAAGATTACATAGGGTATCTTTGCCCAAAATCTTGAGTAGAAAAATCACGGTCATTTATTTTCTAGATTAGATTTTTGATGCTAAAGCTAAACCTGAATAGGCGTCTACTAAAAATACAAACAACTAAAAATAGCAACTTAGTTACGTTTTCTTCAACTTCAAAGTTTTGTCAATACCACATTTGGATGTCTTGGGCATTTAGGGATTAAGGTAAGCCAACCCACTTCCGCTACACACTATCATCCTACTTTTGGCCCCACCTTCATCCAAAAACTCATCCAAACTTACTCATTTTTTGACAAAATCACCACATTGATGCCAACAAGGAATTATATATCAATCCTTTAATGGTAAAAATATTTAATGGTAAACACTTAACTACCATCGGATACATAGAAAAATGGTTATGAATTGTTTAACCCCTCATCATGGGAGGGGACCAAAAGTGTCCTCACATAGGTTGGTAGTCCAATTCAAAGTGCTATAAATTTTGCATCCAATATTTAAGTTCAACAATACTTGTTGTCAATTCTCCACTCTTTTTTTTTCTTTGTGTGATAAAAATTTTAGATCAAGGCAAGATGTAATAATCATTTACAAAGTTCATAGGTTCAATTTGAGTTCAACAAATTGCATTTTGAAGGCTCCAACTTTGGACTTTGGAGGCTTGTATCTTTTTCATTTAATGTTTGTTTATAATAAAAATTATTGAGTTATATTTCTTTTAAAGTCTAGTTATTGAGGTCAGGTTTTCATGTCAATCCAAGTTGATATGGATGTTTGAGAGCAATTCAAAGTTCAAAATCTTGACATTTTTGGATTGCATTTTTGGAGTGCATTTTTGGATTTTTGGACTTATGCAACTTGTTTCTTCTTCATACAATTCACATTTCCAATAAAAATTTTGGGAAAAGTTGCTAATACTAGTCTTGTTTGTGTGACTAAAATTTTATATCAATACAAGAAGTAATGAGTGACTAGGAATCATTTCAGTAGAAGGAGGTTTAGCCAAAGATGAGTTAACACTAGTAGAAAATTCAGTTTTTTTATTGATTTGGTCGCGTTGATTTGGTCACATTTTGACAGAAATCTGTTGATTTCAACGGATTTCTGTCAATATGTGACCAAATCAACGCGACCAAATCAACAAAAAAACTGAATTTTCTACTAGTGTAACTTTTTGCAACTTTTTGCAATGCTTTTTGACATTTCAAAGCCATTTTGTGGGCACAATGAATCTATTGAATGATATTTTCTTTCACCAATGTGTTTGTATGCTGATTTTGAATCACTATATAGTTTCATTTTTTGGCATTTGAATAGGTTAAAAGTCAAACTTCACCTCCAAATGTGATTATAAGAAAATTTCTTTTATTAACACTTAAATATTATAATCTTGCAATCTATCCAGCCAAATGATTCCAAATTTGATTCACGTCATCTACAACACGCACACTACAAGATTTTAAGGCTGAGATTTTCATACCTTAACGATATTTAAACTTATAACAATTGAAAAACAAGAATGCTTTTGAATACAAGAAGGCTCCAAGCATTGAGGGGTTAAAGATTTTCATGACTTCACTCTATGAACAATTTTGTAATTTCAAGGTAGATCACTTTAAACATTTATAGAAATTACAAATTAAATTGGAAAATTATAATTTCACTTGGATTTGATTTTGTGAAATGAACACACACATTTGAAAAAATATGTGCCCTTCTTAGAGTTGGCCCCAAATATTTAGATTGCTAATCAAGAATCAAGAACCTAAAATACATAACCATACGGACTCTCAAAGGCTATTCTACAATTTCTTTAAGTGAATTTTAAAAGTGATTTTCTCCCCTCTAATTTCTAGTATTTTTGAGGCTCATCTCCAAGACCCTCTAATACATAAAAAAAAATTCAAGATTTGCAATGGTCATCCTTGCACATAATCTTCATTAGAAAAATCCTCAACAATTTAATGTCAAAATTGGTTTGTTGATGCTTAAAATTTGTTATGTTAAAAAAAACTATTAAGGTTATTCAAATTTAAAAAGAGAATACCAAGAGCAATTTAGATTTTATGTTACTTCAAAGTTTGGTTCACCAAGACACTGTACCTTGGGACACTTTTAGGGTTAACCCCTAAATCCCCAAGGCTTGTTTTCAGCTTCTAGAAATTTGCTCCAAGTTGAACAAAAACACAAAATCTTGATAAATTGTATCAATATTTTAGAATTGTAACTATACAAATTTAAACTACACATATTGGAGATTAAATTGGAAAAAAAAATACAACAATAACACTTGTGAGTTGGAAGATTATAATGTTTAACCAAGAGGGTGTCAAAACTACAAAAGAATTTCAATCCGCTTTTTGCACAGTGAATCTAAGAAGTTCATCAATCAAAATATACGAGGTTATAGGGCCCATTATGTACAACCCCAATTAGTATATAGATTCTCAAAATCAACTCAACATTTCTTTTAAATGAATTTCTTATGCGATTTTGTCTCCAAGATCTAGTGTATTTGAGGCTCATTTCCAAGAGCCCTCAACACGAGGAAAAGTCAAGATTACACAAAATCTTGACTTTTCTTGCACAAAATCTTGAGTAGAAAAATCATAGTTATTTATTTTCTAGATCGGATTTGTGATGCTAAAGCTAGACCTGAATAGGCATCTATCAAAAATACAAACATCTAAAAAAAGCAATTTAGTTAGGTTATCTTCAACTTCAAAGTTTTGTCAATACCACATTTTGGTGCCTTGGGCATTTAGGGATTAAAGCTTAGAGTACCCAGGCTTACATAGTTGTTTTCAAAAATTTGTATTATATTCATACAAGCTCAGAAAAATAGGAAACCAATTTTGTCGATTGCCTGCTCCATTTCATAACAAGCACATATCATTTTATTTTGTAGCTACCCTCAAGATCTTCAAATCTAAAACAAGTGTCTCATTTAGGTGCTTCTACCTTAGGGATTAAAGCTTAGAATACACAAGCATGTTTTCTGCTCGTTCGTGAAATGATTACAACGACCAGTTTCGAATTGATTGGGCGATCCATGGAAATTAGTTGAATGTGTGTCTAAGAGTGCTTTCCAGTTCTGAGAATCCCCACCAGGTCTTCCGTATCCCTTTTCCTATTTTCTTTGAGACCTCATATACAGATGAGACCTGGCAAATCCTGCAAACGAGGCTCGGGATAGAGAACTGGGGCGCAACTTTTTGTGAATTCTGTAAAATTTAGGGATAGGGAACTTGGAAAAGCTTGGTGCGATGAAGGTTCCGTATCTCTATCTGTCTTTGATGTATTTGAGGTCCTCTCCCTAAATTTTTAGAGATAGGGAACTCACTGGTGGTGGAATCCTGTCAAAGTTGTCGTGACCTAATTGTAGCTCTCTCTCGATCGCACCAACTCTGGTTTTGTTGAATCTGCTTTAACAAGCTTTCAATTTCTTCTCCTAAAACCTCAAGCAATCTGGGACAATCCGTCAACATAATTATCCTCTATTAATTAGTCCACCGATTGCTACTGTGCTCACTTATTTTATTCTTTGCGCTGCTCCAACTCTACCAGAGGAAATCAAAAGCACATGTTGACAATAGAAATGGATGTAGAGTGTCGATATCAAAAAGATTCCCATGTGCAGAGTCGGAGTCCCGCTCTGCAGACGGTCAATCGTCAATAGAAGACGTGATCGAGAATTCTAACCCGAAAGTGAAAATAATATATTAAAAAAAGACCCACTACTAAGTCACAGTCAACAAAGCCTACCTTGCAACTTGCATCGTATGTCACGCCTCCATCGCTAGCTCGGCATCGCAATGGGAGTTCATACTGCTCACAMGTACTATTCGGGATTTCGACACAATTTGCAGAGGGGTTTCTGGGTCACTTTGAATTTGKTGTTGTTTTTTGTTGCTGCTGCTGCTGCTGCTGCATCATGGTTTCTGTGGGAGTTGCAGTTGCTCATGTTTGCGATTCATTTCTGGTAAGTGTTTTCCGGTCGATGCTGTTCTGCCTTTCGTTTCGTACGAGCGCGGAAAGGTGATGTTAAAGGTCTCTATTAATGTAGATGTTTTCTGACTTAGTGGCGACCTCAGGTATCCGTGAGTTGTACATTCCAATCGAGTGGATTTGTTGTTGTTGTTGTTGTGACTTTCCATCTGCCGGTGTTTTGATGTTCAAGAAAGATGCCTTTGTCCTGTGATTATAAGCTAGGAATTTAATTAGAGACAGTTTCAATAGAAAGTACCTGGCGTTGTTAACGTTGTTCAAGGAAGTTGTATCAACACATGATAGGTAGAATAAGTCTGTGCAACGGTAGGTAAATGAGAAGAGTCAAACTCTTCGTTAGTCAGAGTCTGGAAGATCATGGACTATGATCTGCTTCCCAGATATCCCTCCCGGAGAATATACGCCAGGGACAAGATTTCCGGCCTAGATTCCCGGCCTAACATTTAAGTATTCTACTGGGTGTTCGCATACTGCTCCAACAAGGTCTTGTAAATCTGGAACAGTCTTCTCTCTCCCTGTCATCAAGGAGCTCATCACCAGTGAAAATCTGAGAGCGACATTAACTGATCAGAATCAAGGGAGAGTTGATTCCCAAGGATGTTTAAGAACTTTGCAAAATGAACTGCATCCTGGCAATTAGAGTCTTAGCCCACATGAGTAAAACTAGAAGAACGGGACTGATGTGGAAAAATGTCGTTAGTCGATTAGGGTCTGGCTACCACAATGAAGAAACAGTCTGAAAAATTATAGCAGTCCGTTGTTCATTTAGCATGCTTTCGACAACGTAAGAGGCACGTGRAAAAAGTCCAGACAATGGAGCGAGTACTATTCCTCCGAGTATTATKGCTTGGAAGCACATGAAATGGGGAAAATGGATTAAAGAACCATTTAYCACCCATGCTTTGAGGACTTTGCCCGGCAAAAGTGGTGCTCTGCCTGCCTCTGCTATGGTGTGATATTATTTAAGTATCTCAAGAGCTAGCATGGGTAATATGAACATTCATCTAATGTTGTTGAAAATTGATTCTATCTAATCTAGTSAAGAAATTAAGTCTCACATGCCTCACCTGTTGTGCAGGAATATGGAGTCGCGGTGCTTGCAATCTGTTTGCTCATAGTTCTGATCARGAGACCCAAAAACTTGCCTCCAGGCCCAACGGGACTTCCTATCATYGGMGCCTTGCACCTCCTTGGCCAACGTCCACATGAAGCCCTCGCTCGGATGGCTCAGAAGTATGGCCCCCTCATGTCTTTCTACATGGGGCAACAGCTGTGCTTAGTGGCCAGTTCGCCTGAAACAGCAATGGAGTTTCTCAAAACTCAGGATGCTGTCTTCTGCTCACGGCCCCCGCAACGAGGGTTCGAAGTCATCTTCCCCAAAGGTACAGAACTCCATTACCAGTTGATTTGGAACAGGAGTAGAATAGAGGATCTGYCCTGCAGACCCACGTGATGTACAGGGTAAGTAACTGAAAGGCGGACAAAAGTCCTATGCAAAAGAATGAAGAATGTTACAGAGATCAACTCTTGGGAATCCTTTACTGGTAAATTGTTTTGTAGACAACATTTACGACCTATCAGCCAGTCCAGCAGTCCAGCAGTCCAGCCTTATCACACACAGTAATTGTTCTACTCCATAGGTTTCGGGATTTGTGAAGGGTAAGCGGGATTGAGGGAAGACACCCGGAGTTTCCTCTTCCAGGTCCTCCATGKTACAAACTAGTAATCAATTTCTGTAAAGAGGACACTTGTGACACAAACTTGATTGGAAATCGTGGATGCCGGGCTGCCAGATGTGACCTTCTCGGACATCCATCCCGCATCGCGCCATCTGCGGAAGATTTTGCACCTGCAGCTCACAAGCGGGAGACGAATCGAAGAATCGGAGCATGTACGAGCAGATGAGATTGCGCAGATGGTGCGCAGCATTCAAGGCAATGCCGATGAAGTCGTCAACGTGAAGGGGARTCTGGAGGTCATGACTGCCAACATTCTCACGCGACTGATCATCAGCAAAAGATTCAAGGGTCGAAGTGGGATGAACAAGTCAGAGGAGAAGGAGCTYAAAGACTTCGTCGAAATCACAGAAGAGATTGGTACTTGTTTGGGCATTCCCAACCCTCGRGATGTTATCCCTGCCTTCAAGTGGATCGACCTAAATGGCCTCGATCGACGATTCAAGAATCTTCGCCGCCACATGGAGTCGTTTCTGTCSAAAATCATCGCCGAGCGTMGTCACCGACGAAGCGAAACAGACGCAGAGAAAGACTTGCTAGATGTGCTCTTAGACTCAATGGATCAGCAAGAAATCAACCAAGAATCCGTGACCAGCATGGTTTGGGTAACACGCCGAAACCCTAAGCCCTAATCTCCACTCCACATGATCTCCAATATCAGAGCATCCCCACCAGTTGAATCTGTCAAGTTTCTGCACAACAATCGCTTATTTGTATCTAGAAGGTTGAGAACTCATTTCCAAACACAAACTACAACTATTGGTGCGATTGCCCTAAGRATGGGAATGCCCTCTCCAATAACAAACTGCCTAATGCTTGCGAGCGTGCAGTCTCGCACTCCCACCAGAGGATACGTACTCMGTGTACTTCCAATTTCGAAGACTCATCTTCCGCAGGCTATTTATTACACAATTCAAAGAAGAGATTTCAAAGCACCCACTTATCCCGCACCCCCCTCCTCATCGTCCTCCAATTTCAAGAATCAGTCCACGTCGAGTGTTTTGCCGTACTTAATTCTGACAAATTCTTGGTCTTCCGCGCGCAGGAGGCTTTCGCAGCGGGCATGGAGACCACCGTGCTGGCGAGCGAATGGACCATGGCCGAGATAATCCGCAACCCGCACATCCAAGCTCAAGCGCAAGCCGAACTCGACGCCGTAGTGGGAACCTCCCGCCCCGTGCACGAATCCGACATCCCCAATCTGCCCTACCTCAATTCCATCGTGAAAGAGTCTTTTCGTCTGCACCCCGTCATCCCTCTCCTCATCCCCCACCATTCCAACTCCGCATGCCGATCCTTCGGGTACGACATCCCCTCCCAGACGAATCTGCTGGTGAATGTGTGGGCCATCGGACGGGATCCATCTCTGTTCGAGAATCCGCTGGAGTTTCAGCCGGAGAGGTTCTTACCCCACGGGCAACACGCGGAGACGGACTGGAACAAGGGCTTCCACCTCTTGGCCTTGAGCTCTGGGCGRCGCGCGTGCATGGGCATGTCCTTGGGTACGCTCCTGGTGGCCAGCAGTGTKGCGAGCTTGCTGCATTCGTTTTCGTGGACACCCCGCGGGGACGGAATTGACATGRCGGAAGGATCTGGGCTATCAGTGAGGATGGCCGTGCCCTTGAGCGCCATGGCCACTACAAGACTACCAACGCAAGTGTACTGAGGCAAAAGCCATTCTCATGACCAAGAACCGCCGGTTACTTCAATGTTAGCTTAGTAGGGTGTTAAGCTTTTGAGGCACCAAAAAGACATGATAATGAATACAAATGAAGTGCACGTCTTACTTATGCCCCCCTAAAACTCAGTCTAAAGTGCCCACCCTGAGTGACCTTGCTGTACTGTAAAGTATGATACCTTGTTGTTGAAAGATAATGTCAATGTAATTGTAACAAGCCATCACAGAAGTTATCTTATGACCCGAATTCTACTTTGTAGTGATCAAGTGGAAGTCACTGACAAACGAATTTTTTTTTTCACTTTAACCCGTAAAGGATGTTGCCCACCAAAAGAGTTGGTGGGTGTTGTTAGTATATTGCATGTATTTGATCCTCTCTGAACACTCAAAAATTCCTAAAAAATTCTCAAGTGACCACTAGTATCACTGTCACTGGGTCTGAAATTTACAGCTTGAATGGGATTCATGTGCTACTCAATTTTCCCTTTTATATACAAAAAGGGAGAACGTATACAAAACGATAACATCCTTTAGGGGTTACTGTGATGAAATTTGTTATTTTGACAAAACAATCAAATTCTCTTTGAAGTTATATGCAGCCGAAACAGAAGAACGTATGCAACACTCTCATCTCGTACTTGGTGCACTTGAAAGTGACAGCTAACTGAAGCGGCCAAACAGGAGCTAATCATAAAACCATGAACATCGCAACTTTGTGATACAGAACCTTCAAGACAGTGGATTAGAGGCAAGAAACGGTCTCAAGTCACCCCACTACAGTACTGTATTGAATTCAATCACGGCACCAAAGCCGAAAGGTCAAACATACACTCTGGTGACCGAAAGCGGACCATCTACAACCCATTCCACATCTCCAAACCTAGAATCTAAAGAAAAACGGGCGATTTCACTGATATAGGTTGGAATGAAGGTTTCGCGATTCGAAGCAGAGCATTGCAAGTGCTGATCGAAGAGCACGCATCTCTCTCGCCTACCTTTCCWAATCGAAGCTGCCTTATTGTGCAGGCAAAATCTGTACATAGAAAGAACAATAGAAAGAACAATGCTCAGACGTTTGTGGTAAAAACCATAGCCAGCCGGGGGAGCGCGTTGGCACTTCGGAGATTTTCCTCCCACACGTCGTCAAGATGTCCACTGCCACTGGAAAGGACGTCGCTGCTCCAAATCAAGTTGACCTAGCTAGCTAGCTGCTCTACGATTGCAGCAACAGGAATGTCCCACGAAAAAAATGCGCACACCGCGTACGTTGAAATCCAAGCTATAATCGTACAAACTATTGTTGCTAGAGTCCAGTCCCAGACATGAAGTGCACAGAAAGCGGAGGAATCCTCACTCTTGAAGCTGGCGAATTGAATTTCAATAGCAGCGGGTTGAGGTAGTTGYGACGCGAGGCGTGAGCGCAGGCGATTCTCTTTTCCCAAGGACTGTACCGCACAACATGTAGGAAAAAAATAGTAATTAGAAAGAAGTAGAGAATGATTCAAAATACTAAATTGTTAACAATTTATTTATGAAATTGAAAATTGTCAATCCCAATGGTTGAAATGTTGTAATAAACAATCTACATCCAATATTTTGATTTTTTTCAAAATTATTGAAAAATAAGTTAAATAAAGGACTTCAAAGTTTATTTTAGTGTAGAGATTCCATGATTGCCCGCAAACAAAAACTGTTCATAACTTTTGACTCGATGATCAAAATGGGGTAATTCAAAACTTCTCATGTACTTATAGTTGTAGATAATCATTTTCAAATTTTTAATTCTGAAAAAAGTCATTTTTTCAGACCTGCCCGGACTGCCCTAATATCAAAGAAAAGTACATATATTGCAATAACTTTTTAACCATGTTGTCAAAAGCCATGAAAATTGTTGGCCTTAAAGCTACTCCTCGGACACATGTTGTATGAAAATTTCAAAGAAAAAAACTATAAACTCCATTTGTAGTGAGCTACCCAAAATCGCTATGTTGCCAAAAAAACACAGTTCGGTCCTTTAGGGGATAAAATCATACAATCTACACATTTTGAGACTTCAACCCTAAAACAGTTATAGTGATTTATCATCGAGTCGACAATAAGATGAGACTACAATCTTGGGGCAATCAAAGGTTTTTATATATTTGTATATACTAAAGCCTCAAATTTTTAATTAGTCTCAAAATTGAATAGTTGTAATGGTTTATCTTTGACGATGAAATTGAGAATGCATTTTGTCCAAATATAACAAATAAGGCCTTCTACAATCACTATAACCCAACAATGGGGTGCTCTTATGTGGACTCTTGACCGAGCGCTAGAAAACTTAAATTTCTTTAAATATAAACCATATTACAAGCATTGTTGATGAAAAACTATAGGTTGTTGTGGCTTGGCCTCACATGCAACAACCAATTGCAATAGCAAAATCAAGCAAACACGTGTCATTGTTAACATGTTGTGTCCTTAAAACCACTCTGACAATACAATAAGCAGTCAGCTAACCAACTCAAAGTAGTGTTCCATTCATCCGATCACCATCTCAGTCATTAGGGACAAGATTTCTAGATGACAACTACATGGTGAAAGGACCTTTTCTAAGGACCGGCATTGGGGACTGGCCGGAATTGGGTATGCCTACCTTAAAGCAATGCCCGAGGAGGAGGGCATTTTGGGTAAAAAGAAAAGGCCCAACAAGGAGGGCGGAGCCAGACAAAGAGACATTGTTTTTTTCCCAAATGCAAAGGCATTGCTTGACATAAACTACGGGGAGGCAACATAATATTTTTGGATGGGAATTCCGTATTGTCCGATTGTGCAAGTGAAATTGCGTAATCGAGCATTACAGGTATTTTAATCCTCTTTGTGGCAGAGAATCCTCCCTTAGAATGAACTGCACAAATCCAGGCAGTGTTTTATGAAAGATGACAAATCCTGCAGTGGGCATTGAAAAGGATTGTAAAGGGGCTAGCTCTTGGGAGCATTTCCAAGTGATGCCCTTGAGCCCTTCCGGCCATTCTAGAATTACCGATACGTACCTTTTTTTACAGAGTATCTTTCCCCCAAGTCTTCAGACCCGTTCCAGATAAAGGTACGGTCACACTTGGGCTTAGGAACAACACGGTCTTTGAAGATAACAGCAAGGGAATAAAAATAGGGTTCCTATTTTTGGACTCAGGTTTTAATCGAACCATGACCAAAAATTTTGGATTAAGGATGGTGATGGTGGGAAGTGCTGCTGTCCACATATGTAATTTGA
The DNA here is from genome assembly GCA_006891605.1 of Pleurozium schreberi. Classification (NCBI taxonomy): domain Eukaryota; kingdom Viridiplantae; phylum Streptophyta; class Bryopsida; order Hypnales; family Hylocomiaceae; genus Pleurozium; species Pleurozium schreberi. The sequence goes on along the minus strand of VACF01000387.1, from coordinate 36,335 downwards.
TTTCGATTTTTTAAGTGCCACATCGGATTTGACAATTCCCTCTTCAGGAAGTGGTCACACTTGAGAGGACTCTTGGTAAAGTGAAATGCCACAGGCCCACCGTCTGCCTTCGCCTTCGCAACCTGTCTCCAACGTTTGCTTCCCTTGTCACCTTCCTCTTCTGGGTTTTTTGTGTCTTCTCGAATTTCTTGAGGCGCTTATTGTTGTGATCATCTTTTGAGCTCTTGCTCTGTTCTACGCTAGTGTGTGGATTCTTTTCTTTGGAATGGCAAGTTTGTGAAGAAGGCGCCATTAATTTGTAAAGAAGGCATGGGAATTAGTATAAGAAGAGAAAGCTTTCGTCGGAGCAGCAAAGATTTCTGTTGTGGAACAGAACTGGGATTCCGAGATTTTTATTGACGGTATCTCCCTTGCCTTTGTTGTCTCATGTTTGATTTCATAAATTGGCATTCTTCAATTTTTTTGTTTGTAGTGGCTGGCGAGTGGAAAAGGAGCGTCAGCTTCTCCGCTCTCAATAGTTAGGGTTTGTGTGTTTTCTAGTAACCATAACAGTATTTTTTTTTTGAATTTTTTTGAATTCAGGTGGCTTGAGGTGCTTCTCAAATTCTTCACTGCAATCACTCGTGTGCGGTGCGATTTGTTTGTTGAGTATTTAGTATCACCCAATTTTTTCAGCAATGTCAGGTAACGTTTAAACCTACTTGGAATGCAAGTGCATTCAACTCTTGCCTTTGAAATAAAATCTGCTTCATTGTTTTTGTATTGGTCATGCACTCTTCCCTTGCGGTTTTGAAATCATTTATTGGTGAATTCATTGTTGTGCAGCTGTGTGCAATTGTAGTCATGGATTCCTTTTACATTCCGTCAGAGCTTATGGCTGTGGCCTGAACTCTCCTTCTATTACTACTTCCCGCTAATCGAGCACTTGATCTTCCTCAACCTGAAAATATAGATGATGACAGTGGCAATTCCCTGCAAACCATAACAGGGGCATCGTTGGAATCCTCTTATAACATAGAAACTGTGACGCGTGCGGCCTTGCACACTTTCAGGTTGTGCAATGTCTTCAGCTACTTGGACGACGACCTTGGCTACTGGGTCAAGCCTAGGTCAATAGCCTGGTTCTCTTGTTTTTTGTTGGATTAATATGACGATGAGCGTTGGATCACCATGTTCTGTATGACGAAACCAGCAGTTCAAAGCTTGGCTTCACTCTTGAAGCCCAGAGTGCAAAAAAAGGACACCAAGTACCGCTTGTTAATTCCTGTCCTTGTTCGGGTTGCTTGTACATTGTTTAAACTCACTCATGGTGCAAGCTTGTTTATTTGCAGTGCAATGTTCGCTATAGGGAGGAGTACAATTTCGTTGGTTTTGCAGAAAGTAGTAGAAGCCATAAACGTAACTCTCAGATCCGAAATTGCGTGGCCAACTGGAGATAAGCTGCTAGAAATTGAAGCTGGTTTCCAACAACTATGTGGCCTTCCAGGAGTCCTCGGGGCAATAGATGGTAGGCATGTGTCCATTTGTAAACCCAGGAACGGCCCAACTGACTATTATTATTTCAAATCTGGAGGCTATACTTTAAATTGTCAAGCTGTAGTTGATAGTAACAAGCGTTTCTTGGATTTGTTCCTCGGRATGCCTGGGTCTACAAATGATGCACATGTTTTACGGCGCTCGTCCTTGTATGAAAAAGGAATGCACGGTACATTGTGGGATTCTACGGTTTTCTTCGAAGGGTTTCCTCCCTACTTGCTTGCAGATTTGGGTTATCCCTTGCTGCCCTGGCTTATGGTGCCTCATAGAGGTCGGGGGAACTTGCCTGAAGCTGATACATTATATAAGAGGAAGCTCCGTCGAGGTTGTGGTGTCGTAGAGAACGCATTCGGCATCCTCAAGCAATCGTTTCGAGAACTCTTGGTAAAATCTGACTTGCAGGTGATATTTCTACCTGATGTTATTACGTGTTGTGCTATTCTTCACAACATGTTGTTGGGCCAATCACATGAAGCAGTGGAGACACTTTTCCAAGTCCTGCGCACGGAGGGATTGCATGAAGAAGATGAAGATGTGCAGGCTGTTGTTGAAGACGTTGGGGACGTGGTCCGAGATGACCGTGCTCATGCTGAGGGATCGGAGAAGAGACGACAACTTGGGGTGTATTTGGCACTACAGCGGAACATCGCCATGTGATATAGTGAGGTGAGGAATTGTTACCTTTCCCTTTTTTCTTCCCAGTTTCTTGAATTGTTTTGAAGACACATTTGCTTAAATTATGTAGATCATGATTGAATTTGGACGTTGAGAATGAAATGTAGTAGATTTCACATGAACAATCTCAACACATCAATGCATGTCCATGCATTATTTTCATAAAACGACCTCTGTCACTAACGGTGCTTTTGTTGTCTGCAGGTGGACCATGCAAATGAGTTCTGAGCAACAGAATCTAGAATAGCCTTGCCGCCTATAGTGGCAGCACTCTCATGCTGCGGTTGTGGATGGAAACCAGGGGGCATCTAACAGCACTGTTTCTTACTGTTTTAGAGAGGGAGAGGCCGCTTATGGCTCATCTTCGGTTGGCCTTCCTTTTGGGAGGCGCAAGCCCATACTTAATACAGATGATAATTGAGCCAAGCATTGCACAACTTCTCCTTGCTTAATAATGGCTAGCTTAGCATTCTCATTGKCTATGACACTACTCTCATGAAGTCGAACATCTTTCTCACGCTGATATTGCATTTGTTCAGCAAACAATTTCAATTGTACTTCTATTTTGGACCGCTCRAGGTCCCTACTGGCATCGGCCATCTCCTTCATTTGCCCTGCCATGACGTCGCCAATTGCTCTTGTAGCTTCGGCTATCAAGGTGTGACCCGATAAGCTCTTCCTTTTGACAGCAATGTTGCCTAAATGACGTCTGGCATTGGACTCAGACGTGTCGCTGGAGCTTATGAGCTACGGTGTCACCCCTACAAGAAGTGCAGTTTGATGTTTCCTATTCCATGCGCTAGTCTTGTCAGATTTCTTTGTTGTTGACCCGGTGCCAGTGGTATATCCTTGCAACCCTAACGGTGTCCTTGTGCTTGTGTCAGCAGTTCCTTCTACTTGTGTAGCTACATCCATTGGATCTTCATTTTTTTCGTCACTATCTCGCAATTCTTTGATCTCCATGGTTGCTTGTCTCTGGCTGCGGTAGTTTCCATTGTCATGGGAAAGCAGATCTCGAGTGTGTGGTGGATGCATACTCGGTCGACTGCCGTACCATTCATGTAAGCTGTTGAAAAGATCTTGCGGAAAAGATTGTGGCAGTCCCTCGGTCTTTCGATCTCCAGTTGGGAGATCCCAATAGTCTGCTCCATTTCTACCCGTTCTAGCGAAGAAGTCGGCAATCTTCTTGTAATCAGGTACAATTTGATTCCACTTCGTTTTGCATGCTGCAGCGTCACGGGCACATGGCGAAACTTTGCACCTCATGACTTCTTGACTGACTCGGTGCCATTTCGTGGAGTCTGCATTCATCAGGTCACGTGGATCCACCGTGTCGATCTCCTCCAAATACATTTCTCGTTTGGCATTGCATAATGCCATGACCTCCTGGGCCAACCAGTTAGGCCCCCGGTCTTTCCTTGCACACTTGGGCGGAATAGACTCATTAGCATTGCTAGAATTGGGACTTGGCCGTGGTACATGAATTGTTGGCCTTCCAGGAGCTATTGGGACTTTGTTAGAGGCCATGACGGTACCTTCACATATGCACATTTGTTAGAACTTTGGTAATTTTTTAAGACTAAAACTCATTGCAGCATTGGAGTCCTTGTTTGTGTTGTGCAGGACCTATATTACAATGAAATTCATATTCAAGACCTGATTACGAGAACTTACCTGTCGCTGGAGGGGTCTGTCGTGCAACAATTGCGCCATAAGTTGCAGCGTCTATCAAATTCTCCATCTTTAACTTGACTCATGCAATGCATCACCAACCCTGTTAAAAGAAGTACAAAATCTACACACACTAACAAATGCCACAAATGAAGTGCAGATCAAAAGTGACACAGCTTTGTCATCGACAAGTACTTGATCAAAGGTTTGCAAAGTGTTCGATAGTGTTGATGCAGGAGACAGCAATGTTGGGAGAGCTTTGGAGTAACGTGAACATGCGATTCAAGTTTATACCCGCAAGTCTCATGCATCTTGTCACCGTCATGCATTCATGGGTCTTTATTTTTGGTTACCTGTCAGTTCGAATTTTGTGGATTTTTAGCTTTACAGCCGGTAGTTGGCAAAGCACAAGCGCCACTCTTTGCTAATTGTCCATTTGGAGTGTCATTAATTAGAACCGATTGCAAATCCTTCACATCTACGTTTTGTCAAGTTTATTGTATTACATAAGAGTTGGCCGCCGCTCCGTAACATGCGCTACAGTGATCAGTAAGTGGCTCCTAACCACTGCTCTTATTTTGTGCCACGTTGGTTGCCACGCAGGATCGGCATTTAACAACACAAGATAGTGTGAACAGCCATGTTTTTTCCCCACCAAATTGCCCACTTCTGCTTCCTTTAAGCCCAAATGTGAATGTACCATAAGTTATTTACCCTAGTTTACAGTCACTGCATGACTTGCTCTTCTCAACATAACATTCTTAACCTTCATTGGGGGTCCCTTTTGCTCCTCAAAATCTGACCCCCAAGCAACCAATCAGTATCTCCAAGTCTGACAGCCCACTCTCTCCCAACCAGGCCAGCCAATGAAATTGCTTCTATTATAACTAAAATCCTCCCCTAGGTATATAGCGGAGGATTATACCTCCATCTGGGAGAGGATATACACCCAGTTAAGAATGTTATGAAGCTTGGGCATTCAAAAACCCATCCATCCCCCACCAAAGTTCCACCTTGAGCAGCATGTGCTAGCACATATTGATTGAACAAGGATAAAATAATTTCAAACAAATCCATCTCCAAGGCCGACCCTCAGTGATCATTTTTCTAGTCTAAAATTTCAATTCAATTTGTTCCAAGGATGAGTATTCTAACATGTGGATTGGCTTTTAGGAGTAAGGTAGAATCACCTATTAGCACACTTGTTCCCATTCTTGTACCTTAGACTCATCTAAATTTTGGTGTCCCTAGACTTTGACTAATGTGTCCTCCAAATGCTAAAATTTGATTGGTTGACACATGCAAAGGACACATATTTAACTTTGATTTGCTAACTATTGAGTTTGGCAAATTTCAGATTTTGGTCCACCTACGGGATAGTTTCAGTGGTCTACTTAGGAAGCCTACACTTTGAGAAATCATTGAAATTACATACGACATCCGAAAATCTAATTTCTTGTTTTTTTAATATTCATGGTTTTCACTTGTGAATACTACCAAAAATATTATTTCTAGGAAATGGTGCCTCCAACTATGCTGAATTGTTTATATTGACGGATTTGAGTGCTTTCACTTTAAGTTAACTCACTCACTGCAATGAGTGTGCAGATTGTCTGTGCTAATTGGAGGATAATATTGAGTAGGAACCATTCATTTGCGCCTTGGCAGTAAGATTGTATCTTTTGATCATTCCATTTGTGAAAAGGTTAGGATTACATAACATTTAGTAGCATCCATTGTCACTGCCTTGGCCCTACAATAAATGGTGTGAAATATTCCACATCCAAGAGTGCTTCATCGGTAGTTATAAGTAGGCAGATGGAGACTCAATGTGATGAGCAAGATGCATGAAGAAAAGGTAGTGGCAATGAAAGCTACTCCATGTTATGTTACTAAGCTTAACCCTTGAAGGATTTTGCTTACCAAAAGAGTTGGCAAATGTTGTCCATATATTGAATGTATTTGATCCTCTCTAAATACTCAAAAATTCCCAAAAAATTCTCAAGTGATCAATAGTATGATTGTGATTGGGTCTGAAATTTATGGTTTGAATGGGATTCATGTGCTATTCAATTTTTCCTTTTGAATACAAAAAGGGAGAACATACAGAAAATGATAACATCATGTAGGGGTCAAACCAACTCCATCATTATTTTCTCTGAGTGGATGGCATAGTACTGCTTATAGTAGAGCGATAGGTGTACCCTCTCTTTTGAAGAGATATTATTTTTTCAGATTGGATGGCATAGTACTGCTTATAGTAGAGTGATAGGTGTACCTCTCTTTTGAAGAGATAGTGACACCAATGTTTCAGATTGAATTACTTTTAATAATCCCTCCAATTTTATTTAGGGGAGTATGAAAAATAATTCAATCTGAAAATAACCTAAAATCCTAGTACCCCCATTGGTCTTATATTTTTCAAAATGAACTTGTTTGATAATCGATATGGGTTAGTTGGTTTTCGTATTCATTTCTGTATCCATATATATATATATACAATATGCATACTTTATCTCAGTATTCATATCTTACTATACCATATTTGAGTATTTGTATCAAGGTCAACGGTAGGGAGGGGGGGGGTAATTTTTAAGGAAAAAATCAATGGCATGTGATTTTTTCAAGAGGGGGGGACTAATGCAGACCAGGAGGTGTAAGGTAGGAGGTCCTAAAATGGAGCATGTTCTAAAACCAATCAGGCTCTGGATGTACATTTTGCACTCTCCAATGTACAAGGAGTTTACATTTGAGGAGGTGGTCAGTTTTAGAGCCCATCGAAACGCACTTTTCTGCAACTTCAAAAATTCATAACTAATTCCACGAAGCTCCAAAAAATATGAAACGACTTTGGTTAGATGCCAATTCCACTTGTCTTTCAAGGAAAATTTACTGAAAATTATTTCAAACAGTTTCACCTTGCCAAAATTGAGCTTCAACCCTTAGATGGGCGCTTTATGGTCCTCCTACCTTACCCTCTTTTGAGGAGATAGTAAAGCCAACGGAGCGAAGTGATAAATTTAATTGTGATTCTGATTGTGACCTGTAGGAGTTGATCAAATAGCCTCTTGTTATCATCAGTGACTCCATTTGGTTATGATGCAAGAATCTCTCAAATGGAAAGAAAGCTGATAACTGACCAATCAGGATGATCATGCCTCCAAAACCCGTTCTTGCATACATTCAAAGCAGGATCATTGAATAATCACTTTGATGCCAAAAATTCTTAGGAAATGGAAGCATATTATTTTGACACTGACTTTATATATTTATTTCTCCACACATGAATGTTTTTTTCATTTCTTCAACCTTCAAACCTCAAAGAAAGGGGCCACATTAGAAATGGTCTCCCATATGAATGGCTTCCCTTAAATTCAACAAGCTAAAAACCCCTAAATGACCCTGAGGACAAAATGTGTCCTTGACCAATTTTTTAAGTTAAACAAAACCTTACTAAATTATTATTTTTAGTAGTTTATATTTTTGAAAAATTCTTTTTGAAGTTTAGTTTTAGCTTCAAAAATCTGATTTTGAAAATGATTGATTATGATTTTTCTATTCAAGATTTTGTGCATGGGTGTCCATTGCAATCTTGACTTTTTGTAGTGTTGAGGGCTCTTGGGAATGAGCCTCAAATACACTAGATCTTTGAGAAAAAATCACATTAGAATTTCATTTAAAAAAATTGTAGAGTAGATTTTGAGAAGCCATAAATTGATTGGGGTTATGCATGTTACTACTTTTAACCACATATTTTTTTGGTGACCAACTTTTTAGATTTGACATGTGAAAAGAGGATTGAAATACTTCAAATCACTTTCACAGTTTTAACACCCTCATGATCGAACATTATAATCTTTCAATCCGTAAGAGATATTGTTGTGTTTTCTTTTCTAATGTGAACTCTAACATGTCTAGTTTGATTTTATACGGTTACGATTCAGAAAGAATTGATACAACGTATCAAAATGTTGGCTTTTTATTCAATTTAGAGCAAATTCTAAAAGCTCAAGAAATTCTAGGGTCATTTTGGGGTTAAAATACAAGGGCCCTTGCTTATTGACATTGAGAATTGAAAAAGAAAGAACAACCAAACTTGAGCACTCCAAGGCAATGCTTATGACATATATTTGATTAAAAAATCGATAGACTACATTTGATGCATGCCACACAAGAAAGCAAAGAGAGAGAGGAGATGTTGAATTTTGAGAAGGACCTCTAAACAAGGGCAATCATCAATCCAACACAATAAAGCACTCAATAAATATATTGTTATCTATTGATTAAAGTTGGAATCGGTTAGTTATAATTAAAGTTAATTATAATTTAAGATTATAATCACTGAAAATGCAAATAAAAACTATATGTAATTCTAACAAGAAAATTCATGTTGGAGTTCATGAATGACTAAATTCATTTAAAAGTAAGCTAAATAAATAAATATTATAATGTGCTATTAATGGAAAATTATGCTTTAAACCCTAATATCTAAAAATAGTATGGTAAATATTGAAAATGTATATTTTTGTCTCCATTATTATTTGTTTTATGAAGATAATCCTTTGTAGAGTGCCTCAAAAGTGAAAAATAAAAATTTGAAATATTTACTTGGTACCTAAAAATGATTTCTAAAGATGGAAACAGCCACAACATGATTGTTTTGGGTCATTATAGGTTATGTAGAAAATTAATTGTTTACTACAAATAATTTGGTGGAAAATAATGGTTTTCATAAATATGCAATAGTTGTTGTTTTAAAGGTTTAGAGCACTATTGAGTATCAATTCTATGGAAGATGAAGCTAAAATTCAAAAAAATATATATTTCTATTGGAGTTGCATCTATTCTAAATTATAAAAAATAAAATAAAATAAAATTTGTTGTATAGGTCTGCTAATTATGCTTCCTAAGTAATTCACCATGTTTTTGGGGACATGGTTAAAAACATTTTGGCAATTCTTTTGATGTGGCATCATCTGCATATGCTATCAAAGTGACCAAATTTAGTTTTACATTCTTAATATTTTCTATTTTTCATAAATAAAAATATAAAAATACATATTACTTGAGATTTTATGCTTTTAAAGCTCTTTCTCTAAGAGGATTATTAATATTCATCTTCTTAGAATTAATTTGTCCAAAAATTGAACATTAGACACATTTTAAAAATTTATAAAAATGAATTTGAATTTCAAATGGCTTCTAAAAAAACCTTGGGTATTTTGTGTAGGGCAATGTCCGAGAAAGAGGGCATTGCGTGCAAAAAGGGCCGATGAGGAGGGCGGAGCCTGACGAGGAGGCAATCTTTTGCACACAATGCCTGACGACGAGGGCCATTGGCCCAGCATAAACCACTGCCGGGAAATGCAAAACTTTGGATGACTGAAAAAAATTTGGAAGAGAAATCTGTAATGCCCGATTACGCAATTTTGCCCGTGTAATTGGGCATTATTGGCATGAAACCTTAATTACTCTGTAGAATCCTTCCCGGCAATGAACGGCACATTTTCCGGTAGTGGTTTACGGATTTATAAGTGATTTAGTAAAACATTCAAGGACTCTTTTGAGCTTCTTGCAATTTACTCTAAATTAAACAAAAATCAAAGTTACAATAAGTTTCATCATTTTTTTTGAATTGTAACCATACGATTCAAAGTAAACGGGTTATAGATAACATAGGAAAAAAATCACTCATGGATGGAATTTTTTATATTTGATCATGAATATGTTAAAATTGTGAAAGTAATTTGAAGTTGATCAATTTTTTTTCTACATGTAAAAACTAAAGTTTAATTGATGAAAAACATTTGATGTTAAAAGATACATGTTTAACTACAATTAACTATTGAAAATAATGATTTGATAAAGTTTATTTTTAAAATTTTGTCGGCATCCAAATATGGTGCCTGGACATTTAGGGGTTAATAAGATAATAGTAGGTTGGATAATAGAGAGACAAAAATCTCAGTAAAGAGGAAAAACAATTTTGGATTCAACCCTAGTAGGTTCAACACTTAGGAGTGGGGGCATGTAGAGCTCAACCTTTTATAAGAATAATGGAGCCAACTTCTACCGTCCAATACAACATTGTATATTATATATTGGCACTTCCTGACTCTTTTTGATACTAATGTATCAAAATTGTTCAAATTGGATTATTTTTCATAATTCCTCTAATTCATTTTATTTGGGGGGGTATGAAAAATTAAATTCATCTGAAAATAACTTGAAAATCCCAGTACCCCCCTCAATCTTATATTTTTCAAAACGAACTTGTTTGACAATCAATATGGGTTAATTGTTTTTTGTATCCATACATTTACCGTACATATATCATATATATACCATATCCCAGTATTTGTATCCCAAAATTTATATCAAGATCAATGGTAAGGAAAAGTGTTATTTTAATTTTTTTTTAAATCAATGGCCTGTGATTTTTTCGAGAGAGGGGGAGGTATAAATGCAAACCAGGAGGTGACAACCTCTTTTGGGCACATTGTAAGTCTTCAATAGCAATTGGAGATTATGTTGAATATCAAGTTTTTAATGTGAGACAATTCATTTGGCACATAAGTATTCTTTAAATATATTTGCCTTGAATTGTGATTCTACAATGTATACAATAAATGATTTAAGAATTTGAATTATCTACWTGGACATTATTGCTCAACAATAATGAAAGTTGATCCGAAGATTAAAAAACAAACAAACTATTAWAACAAAASCTATTTGGATTYACYACTRATCAATAGGTTATTTTTCATGCMAAATATGCCATTTTGAGTCAAGATTACATMTACAAAGGCCTTTAATYATTACCAAYATAGACTTAAYGAGCTATTCATTTGGAAAAAWYACACATTTTCATCTTTATATGAAAATCATATATCTTTTAATTGTATTAAATATATATATTTTTGGTGTAAACTTTCATTTAACAAGAGGTTTTAGTATTAGGACAAAATCTAAATCTAAAATTTTCAAAAAAATTGTAGTTATCACAATATTTCTTGAAGCTGAGTTTTTTTTGGTAGAATTTCTAAAATTAAAATTAAAGAAATATATCTTTACCTATTATTAGTGAAGGTACAAAATTAGTGTCACCCACCATATTTGTTGTAGCAAAAGGAGGTTACTTTTGAATTTGCTTTCACGTTCAATGCCTCCCTCCCTAAACCACCAACGAAGGCAAGAACYCGTCGACCATCGCGGCAACGATTTTCGTCACCTTCCGACGAACAGAATCTTTTTTTCCTGCCTTCAACGAACAGAATAGACGAGAGCAGCAGCAGCCGTCGTCGTCGTCGGGAGTTACGTTCGACCAGTGCACCCGCCGCGCTTGCCGTTACCAAAAAAAAACCACCCGAGTCCCGACCCGACGACGTCCACTGCGAGCTAGTCGTCGTCCCAACGCCAACGCCCACGCCCCACGCCCACGCTTGCGCTCGCCTATATAAACTCTCTTTCCCTCCGTACCCGACTYCTGCCCTCGATCTGTTTTCGCTCGCTTGTCTTCGTTACAAAACAAACCCCACCACCTCGTTCCATCCGCTTCATCGCCATCTCCTACTGATTTGCTTGCTGTCGCTCCTCACGCACGCGCGCACGCACGCGCGCACACACACAGAAACAGACAGTTTGTTTGGCCTCCGTTGAGTTCGTTGCGCRCCAGGTCATCGTGCGAGGTGAGCGAGGGACCTGCCGCGAGCGAGCGAGAGCGCGCTTCGTTTCCTCCGTCCTACATACACATATGTACCCTTTTATTTCCACGAATCAGCAGCTGAGTGCGTGGTCATAACTCGCCTGTCGTGTTCTATATATCTTGGGGAGAGTGTGCCGGTTTAGGGGTTGTGACTGCGTCGTAGCGAGAGAGTAAGGGTTTGTTCCGCTAGGGTTTGCCATAGTGAGTGACGGGTGGGGGTTGGTGGTTGGAGGCGCGCGAGGCTGTTGAACAAGCTCGTGTTAGTGACTGTGTTCTTGATGTTAATGCTTGCGCTGCATTAGTCTAGGTTTCTGATTCTCCTCGTCGGTAGGAGAAACATTGATTGTTCGGAGTTTGTTAGGAATCTTAATTGTAGTCGGGGATTCGCCGTGTGTGTACGTTTTTGTTTTTTTCGGTTGTGGTTCGTTGTTTTCGTTTAATACCGAAGCGGTTTCTTGGTTGTATGCTTTGCGGAACAGGGTGTTAGCTGGTGTGTGACTTGTTAGGATTTCCAAGTTGAGAGTGTTCCCTACGAGCACGGCTTTGAGAAACGTTTTTGGTACGTGTTGAGAAGGTTAACAACGATAGGGAAGATATTTGAACGCGAGGGGTTGTGGAGGGCAGGGCTAGACGGTCCAGCGATGGGGGATTACGGGGGAAATTGGCGCTATGGCGCTGCAACGGACGGTCGCCGGGCGGGATCTACTCCCACGAAGCGTTCTCGTCGAGAYTACGGTTAGTTATTCCTCATGTCGTTGCCGTAACCGTTTTTCTTCTGGGTCATTGGGCTTGGCCAATTTACTGCTTTTTGAATGTTCATTTACTTGTTCAATACGTTTGCGCGCCCAAGTCTGTTTGAAGCGCGTTATTGGTGAACGCGGACATTCATCCTGCTGTGTTGGCCGGGACACAATTTTTGCTTTTTCCGTCATGAAGCGAAGTTTTGCGAAGTTATCTTTTCTCGGGTTGGAAGTAATCTTGGAATAGCACCTTCACTGTCCGTATAACCTTTACTTCGCAGCCGTTGACTCCGAATCCGGTGCCTCTTTTACTTGTGAATGTAGCGTGACTTGTTTCAGCATCCCATGGGTTACGACAGCTCCTTCGGAAAGGTTTAGTTTGCGGCAGCGGGTTGACTCGTATCTAGCTTTCTATTTTTTCGCGAGTATGTTTAGGACTATAATGCTCACGCTGATGCTCTTTATTTTTCATTTTGCTTTCAAACAGAAGATGGACTTCCGAGAACGGGTTATGGTGCAGCGCGAGATCGCGATGTTGGTTATCCTCGTGACAGAGTTTACGAGGACCAACTTGGCCGTGCCGGCTGGAGAGATGGCGATGGTTTAGGTGGTGGTGGAGATCTGGTGAGAGTTTTTCTTTTWTTCCCCTAATAAGCACCACTTGTCTTCGGCAGCSAGMGAAATCATAACAATTTCTGAATTGTTAGAAGAGTTTTACGAATCTTATTCATCCTCGATCTTTGTTCCCATTAATCTGGACWCACAATTTGAAATTGACCAACAGAGCGTCCTAGTGTTTGAAGGCGTGAACATGATTGGAACCTTCAATTCATTTATCTGATTTGAGACTTTGGTTGCGTACAGATGGGCTATGGAGGAGGAGGTCTGGGTGCCAATGACCTCGGTCTAGGTCCAGGTCTTGGCCCTGGTCTTGGCGGAGGTGGTCTGGGGCCTCTCGGAATTGGTATTCCTGATGAATCTCAGCTAATGGGACGGGGAATGGGACCTTTGGATGTTGGCATGGGTGGCCGACCTGGCGGACTCGGTCTCAACGGTGGTGCCCCAGAGTCCGACGTTTTACGGGCCGGCCTCGATGTACTTCCACCTGATGCATCCTCAACTCTATTCGTTGATGGTCTCCCTCAAGACTGCTCCCGTAGAGAAGCTGCACACATTTTCCGTCCTTTCATTGGCTTTAAGGAAGTTCGACTTGTTCACAAGGATGCAAAGCGAGTAAGAATCAAGCACACACATGCCGTTTCTTTCTTTACAACAAACTGCGCTTTGGGCCCTGAATTCTCTTAGTGCAAACGTTTCATCAATTTGATTGTTGGGCCGTTTCCTAATGTCGCAGGCCGATGGAGGTAAGGTGGTCCTTTGCTTCGTGGAGTTCGCAGATGCAAGATGCGCAGCAACAGCTCTAGAAGCACTCCAAGGTTAGTGGAAAGTCTATATCTTCTGTGAACTTGTGTGTTTGTAATAGGACTTTGTCAACTTCTATGTGTGTACGCACCTTCCCTGTCCAACACATGTTTTCGATATTATTTTCCACTTTTAGACCAGCATTGCTGTTCAATCATTGGTTTRATACTTTTCTTGATAATAAAAAATTCTCCTCACAACTGATTCAGGTTACAAATTCGATGAAACCGATCACGAGTCTTATGTTCTGCGGCTCACTTTCGCTCGACATCCAGGGCCTCGTGGCCCTGCTCGGGATGACCCTTACAGAGGTGGACGTGATCGTGGGGATGACTATAATAATCGTTCACGAGGCGGCGGCGGAGGTCGCCGATGATAGTGAAATGACGCTGATTGTCAGGTAAATAATCCATCCATTGTATCCCCCTCCAACCTTGTTGTGTCGGTCATCGTATTTGATAGTTCGGGTTAGTCGGCAAATCATGTCCCGTTCTGAGTATCTATCCAGACCTTTCTATATACGTGTGCCCCMTTTGTCGATTCTGTTCCCACTTTCGTTCGTTAGTTGTGGAATAGAAGGAGTGCACAATTTTGCTAGCGTATCACTTGCACTCACAGTTCCTGTCGCGGCACTACTGGCAGGCTGTCTGCTATGTCCAAAAGTGCCTTTTAACTGCGGATGTTTCTCCTTAGGAAGTAAGGCTTGTTACCTGATCCATGGAGTTTTTAGGATGGTCTTAGAGTAGGCCTACCGAAAAGCGTATTTTCCGTCAGGGTTTTCCGTGCCAATGTCACATCAGCATGCATCAGGCCAAGTGATTATTGGCTTTTAGTTCTTCAGCTCGTTCGAGGTTCATCCTAAGAGGGAGGACAGAATGGTGACTTTTGGACCCTCGTACGTGCAGTGTGTGAGACCTTCCCATTTTGAGATGATGGGCACGAAGTGATTTTACCGGCGTACTTATTGGGATCGTACATACACAATCGGCAATTACGTTTCATTGGCGCGACGGCCAAAACTGATGATTGTTCGATAGTTCCAAAAGAGAYGAATGGCGTCATGGCTCACGTTTAGACACCCGATGGTGTGAGGTGCGGAAGAGGACGAATCTGTATTTGCGATTGCTGGACATGTTCGGCTAAGAATTTCTTGGCATATTTATTTCGCTGGATGGAGATTCACGCGGACTTGGCGAGTTTTGATACGATATGCTAGGGTGACTCTCAGACTCTTTACTGGGCACCTCCCAATGTATCGTATCCAGTTCTGAAATCTGCGCAGATTAGACTAGCATCTTAGTTTCTCTCCCGTGGTCGTGGATAGTCTATATTCGAGAAGGATTTTTGCACAGCCTTGCAACATTTGTGGATCAGATTTTTGACAGTTTCGAAGCTAGAACTTTTTTTTTTCTTTCCCCTCAGCCCTAGTTTGGTATTTTTGTTTCTTTCGGTAGGTGCTACACTCACGATCAGTTATGTACACTTGCAAATGAGAAACTCTTCCTGAAAAGTTTTCCAAATGCTGGATAATCTTCTCCCAACCGATGGAGTTTTATGACCGCTTGTAATTCACAACTTAAGGCACTYCTGGCCATCTTTCTGGAGTTCGGGTGAAACATCTGTGAAACACTAAGGATCGCCCTGCGAGCTCGGCAGGTTTTGCGATTCAATCGTAGGACGTGTTAGTCTTGGTTCCCTCTCGTGCATTGCAGAAATGCTGACTCTTGACAGAATACCGGTTCCTTTTCAATGCCCTCAAACAAGGGGAGGTGACGCACTCCAATTTGAACCTGAAAGGATCTGGTGTTCTCTAGTCTGATTTGTGGTTGGAGATCCTGTATCCTAAAATCGTGTTAAACGTCATGGATCTGCTACAGGTCTGCACATTAACCCACATGCTTTTTATGATATTCTAACCAATTAGTGCATGTCCCATGGTTTTATCACTTCTATGTTCCTGCTTTTGTGCCTCATAATTAGTACTGTTTTTGTTTGCTGCATTGTGAAACTTTGAAGTTTGTGTCAGCAGCGTACACTATAGAGTAGCTCAGGGACAGTTGTTGTGGCAAGTTGTTTCCAGTTACAAAAAATTTCTGTATTCTACTGCGTCTTAGAGTCTCTCAACACTTAAATGGAACTAATTAGAATAACAGTTAGCATTGATCCACAGAGCTTGTGGAGAACCTTTATGTAACTATCTCTTAATATGAAACTGTGGACAGTAAATACAATATGTTGATGCATTGTCCTTGCTGATGATTCTAAAATGAGTACAGTCGAGTCAATTTGCACCATCTTTCACGAGTCCGCGATATGGGTTATTTAAAAAAAGACTAACCATCGGTACTTGTACTTCAATTTCACATGCATTCCCGTGCACTCTGATGCATACACAATTCCTTGTGATTGCTTCCTTTGAATGTTGATCAAATGTGGAATCCTCAGAAACTTTGTTAGCAGCCTGGGAACAATTTTTAACAGCATCTTGATTATAATTTGCAGTATATTACCATAACTGGAATTTTGATATAAAATACATTGGTCGGAAACTATTAGCTTAATCGTCAAGAACCATTATAAAATGTTAACGAAGACAGAAATCGTCATCAATTGCACTGCAGCAGTCATGTGACCTGCCTATCGATGTTGGCGGTGTGTCAATTACTGTAAGTCGTCGGTTGCCGTCCTAGCTCAGTTGGTAGAGCGCAAGGCTCTTAACCTTGTGGTCCAGGGTTCGAGCCCCTGGGGTGGCGTCCAATTTTTAATTTTTATATACCTCTTAAATTCTTAATAAAAGAACATTCCAAATTTCAAACGCTTCAAAAGTTACGTTACCTGAAGCGCCTAAGGGCAATAATAAAATTTGTAGCCGAGTGTTTCCGTGTTCCGTGTATGGTAGAGGGACCCATTACTAACCGGTGCCCCATCACCAATCAGTAGGGTGTTGTATTTCCGACCAAGGCATGAACACATTTCCATTTTCTCCTTGGAATGCGTTTTTTTTCAGGGTTTGGACCATTAAGTTCATGACACATAAGTGTGCACGAAAGTATGAAGCAATGAGCGGGAAAGTAGTTCTTGAATGATCGGAATTGGATGACTCTAGATGTTGATCATAGGTCAAGCCCAACTTTGGCCTTTCAAAATTCATAGTAAGAGATAAAATTACCAAACTTTTTGCAATTTCCATCATTTTAGTTAATGCACCTCTGAAAATATTTGCTTTGCCTACCACTACCCTATATCATGTCTATAATTGCTTATTTGATTGATTACGGGTCCCTCTACTAGAGAACAACAATTGCAACTAGTATCGATGCCTAGATTGATTTTTGCTCACCTTGAATGGACTGCGACCGCCTAATGCCACACTGACCACATGAAACCACTTTTTTCTGAATACATTTGGATTGCTTGGAATATTAAGGTTTTTTCCTACATTTAGTACCCTCTTAGTTTGCTCCACCAAGCCCTTTGGATTGCATTGTTGGATTCGGGTAGGACAGCATTTATGAAGGCCCAGCTTGTAGCCAATCAGAGATCTCACCAAGCGGCCAACGCTTGGGCCTTATTTGACAAGTTTTGGTTGCAGTCGCTTGTTATTGCTTTGCGGTGTGGTGTTGTTGCTAGGTAGAACAAGAAAGCTCCCCTTTCTTGCTAAAGGTCTGTTCCCACTTGCTATTAAGGCAACAGTGGTAGGCTAGTGATGGGCGTGGAACAAGAAGGGCGTTCACACTAGAGGTGTTTTTGTAATTACCTAACCTACATGAACAGTCATCATGTGGTTTGGTAAGAGTGCAGCTGTAGGTAGTGAAGGCGGTAATTTCTTGAAGCAGTCTTTCAAGGTGCAAACGTCCGATGCTTCTGTCGAGATGTTTGCTATTGATAGGAGGGGGGTTAACGGCCGATGCTTAAAGGTGACCATCTCACCAGGTTGTGAGTCTTTAGAAAATTGCTAAATTTGTGGAATGTAAATGCATGGTCAATTCTTTGTGTTCAGTCATTGCCTTCTTGCTTCCCACCATCATGTGAATTTTGAGTAATTTTGATGCGGAAGTCTACATGCACTCAAATGACTTTCACACTGTCCACTTGAAACACCTAACGAAACACTTGATGGGGGTGGATGCTCAGCACTCTATCCCTATGCAAGAAAGCTCTGACGATAGAATTCCCGCAGGCGTGAACAATCGCTTCGAAACCCTGGTTCTCTGAAGCAAGGGTTTAGCTTCTACAATGCAAATGCTCTCTTAGTTCAGGATGACCCGTTGGTTTATATAAAACTTGCGGTGTCATCTAAGCTCAAGTGGGAACGCACACTAATTGGTTTAGAACCTCATTTTTTTGTTTTGTTTGTTTGGCTTTGTTGCTTGATGCTCATCTTCTCTTCATTGTCCAGCTCTTGAGCTTAGCTGTTTTGTATGTGGTGTTTTTTTTAATACAGTGGGGAACAAATATACCTTGTTGGGAATCTAATTTATTTTTTGATCAAGTGCTTTGATCAAAAGTTATGCTACCATGGACTTTTGGGGTAGCTTAGGTAGCATGAGCAAAACTCCTCTAATAGGTTTGAAATTTGTCAAG
Source organism: Pleurozium schreberi (assembly GCA_006891605.1). Taxonomy (NCBI): domain Eukaryota; kingdom Viridiplantae; phylum Streptophyta; class Bryopsida; order Hypnales; family Hylocomiaceae; genus Pleurozium; species Pleurozium schreberi. The sequence goes on along the minus strand of VACF01000387.1, from coordinate 18,002 downwards.
TATGTAACTTACATGATATAATATGTAAATATGAATAAAAAATCATCATTTGTAGTGTAGAAATCTCACTTTAGGAGGAGTTAAAGTTTGTTGGTCTTGTCAAGTAAGATAAAAAAAAAAAGTTTTTTTCTAACTTCAAACTTTATAACCTTTCAATATGTGGTGTCAAAGTTTCTAAATTTTTTTTACACATTTCCATAGTTGTCTAGTACAGATTTGTATGGTTGAATTTTGAAAAAAAAAAAATTGTATTTTTAGGAGTTCATCCATAAACTCTTGTTGTCCCATTGTAAGATAAGCGTGAGGATAAGATGGATTTTGGATAGGCTCATGATTTCTTGAAACTCTTTTTCTGAGCCCCAAAAGCTAGGGACTTGAGAGGCTAAAATCAAATAAATAGGCTTGACAAAATATCCTAAAAGCAAATCCAAAATGTGTAGTAAGCTATGCAAGAAAACCTTTAAGATGTCCATGAAGGTGAAAAACTAGAAAGTCCCTTACAAGAATTTTTAGTGAATAAAGAAGATTTGGAAGATAACACTCGTGACAACAATACCTATCTAGATAAAAAACCAAATAGATGTAATGCACAAGACAAAAAAAACAAAGAAGTGGAATTGACAAAAGGATATACATTGAAAGTCACAAGATGCACAAAGCAAACAAGTTTTTTTTGTTTCCACCCCATCTGTAATAGGCCTATGCAAAGGCATAAGCTTTTTGTACCTTTTCTTAGTTTCCATTTGCCAAGACACAACTTCTTGAGATTCTAGATGCAATCTTGCATTACTTTTTGTATGCCATCTTATCCTTTACTATGTCACTTATCCTTTACTAAGAAATTGTATAAATTCTAAATCAAAAGATTCAAAGTCTTCAAGCAAGGAGTGATCTAGTGCCAATTGCTTCAATGCATAGTCTAATGAAAGTTGTTTAAGGTCATCTTTTAGTTTGTTCATAATTCTACCAATGATGTAAACATCAACCTTTCATTCTTACTATATAAATTGAAGAAAAAGGAAAAAATAGATTGGACTATTAAAAAGTTAGGTCTTGTAAAGAGTTAACACTTAGCTCACCAACACACTATGGCTAGGAGGAAGTAAAAGACCATCCTTTATCTGCTTATTCCTTGTCCATCCAAGCAAATAGAATTCAATCCATACTCCCACCATAAGGAGCATTTTTCATCTATTGGTCATTCCCTTTTGTTCAATGATTCTATACAAATATCTTATGTAAATCTAAATCCTTTGAAAAATAGAAAATAAAGATAAACAAGGAACTTGATTTTTTTATTTCAACAACATAACTAAACTCAATTMAAACATGAACTTTTCTCAAAAGATGAAAAAACAATTGAATGAGGCCTAACTTACAATCATCAAACAAAGGCAACAAAAACTCCATGAAAGCATAAATAGTCACCAAGTTGCATACTTGGTTGTTAAATTGAGTTCTTGTTGTCCTATCCATTTTGGATTTGAATCCCGGTTAAGTAGATTGTCGAGCGGATTCAACAATTTGTGCCTTGAAACTAATAGTGAGAAATCAATATGCAAGAAAGTTGTACAACCAATCCACTATCTACCTCTCTAAGTTGTGGCAAGATGTAAGATATCCAAGATAAGTTAACAATTAATCCATGGTTCTCATCATGGCCCCTCTTTTTTCTTCTTGTTTGCTTTCTTGGGATGAATTCAATCAAATTAAATTGAAATATATGATAGATGCATTTTTATCTAATATGATGATTTACATTTCAATATCGCATTTTTTAGTGACTTTTGTTGGCTTTCCAATTCCATTAGGGATTAAATATTGAAAAAACATATATACTTGATCTAATATATAGCTATAGCAAAGATACTTTCAAAATATTCCATGGATTCTTTATTGACTTTATGTGACAATTGTCTTTACTTGTGATAGAATCTTGTATCAATACTTGTGAAGTATAAGCACTAAGAGACCTAAAGCCAATGAAGAGTCCATACAAATCCATATTTTTCAATAATTAATGTTAAATAATGAACACGTAGACACAACTTATGTTTGTAGATGGACTGTTTTTGGAAGGTCATTCTTGTCTAGTTGGGGCTTTTTTTGAATGCCTACTTTTTTTTCTGGATCCTTTTGCTCTTTGATATACCTTTCGCTTTTGTCCTCATCCAAAAAGAAAAGTAGGTAGTCACTTATGAGCTCTCTAGCCCATCTTTGTTTTGGTAATTTATTATTCAAGCTCTATGAAGGAGAGTCTTATCTTTTATATCTTTAGTTAGAAGATAACTCAACTCATTGAGGCCAATGCATTATATGGATAGAAAATGCAAAACACAAATGAAGGATAAAAATTCATGATTTGATGATTTATCAATTTATTCAATCATTGAAGAGATTTACACTAATTAAAATATCTATATTATGTTTTAGTTAGGTTCTTGATTATTTGTTTGAAATCACCTAAGGTGGTAATACAGAATTGGATTTTATTTCTACTTTTTAATTTATTTTTAGTTTATACTATTGAATAGAATTGTTTTGAATTTTTACTCTAATTATTACTATAGTTTTTATTTTATTCTCATCTTCATTTTAAATTTTAAAATAAATATTAATTATTGATTTTATTTAATTTTATTTTTAATATTTTTATAAATAATTCTTTTATAAACAAATGCATTTTATACTACTTTTTAAGAGGTGTCTAATATGGATGAACCTACATTGATATGTTCAAACTATGTGTGTGCCTCTTATATACCAAAGTCACAATATTTTGGAATAGTAAAAGTTGGAATTTTCTTATATTTTAAAATTTTCATAAAACAAAACTTTGAGGTGATACTAATTTCAAGTAGATGCTAATTTAACCTCTTATTATTAGGGCAAATCAATGTAGTTTGAACTACCAAGATTAGATGTATTTTGGCATGTTTTATCCATCACAAATTTTGTAGAACTTAAGTTTGTAGGATATTTTTTGAAAGAGCACAATCATGTCTTAAATGTTTGTAAAGCCTACGCTTAAAGTAGAATGAAAATTTTGATTTTAGATGTTGAAAATGTACTCTGAGGGCTCACAATGTTCATAATAAATTCGTATTACTACCTCTATCCAGGGATGATTATAAATTGCTCAAATTGAATAATTAAAGGATTTTTATTATTTATTCAAATTTTTATTGAGAACATTCTAGACTGGAATATGTTTATTTGAATTTTTATTTTTCAGTCCAACACATCTTAACAAGCAAGAAAAAAACAATTACTTTATGTACTATGACTTCTCTATTAAAATTAGCATATGCATTCGAGAGACATTGTAGCACTTTTATTACAATCTTAAACCACTCATACAACTAAATGCAAAACTTAATTAAAAAATAATCTAAACATCATTATCCATTTTTTCCCCACCAGAGTAAGCCAAAACCATCCCTTAGATCAAAAATGTAAAAAATCTCATCTATAATCTCATCACCTCCAAAAAACAATAGTGCTATTYTGGTTGTCAAATAAAAATGTCATTTGTAGGATATTATGTTTTGTAATTGGAATTGAAGGCACTATGTAAAAAAAACAAGGAGCTATATTACAAAAGATTGTGTCTCTGTTGCACTAAATTGGTTTTTGAGTAAAGGCATATTCATACTTTGTCACATGTAGTGTATGTCAACACAAAACTTCTGTCCCTTCAATTATAGCCAATAATTTGTAAATGTATACCTACTTCATTGCCCYACAACTCATATTGACTTGCAAATTATTTTGATGATGAGGTAAGATATCATTACTTAACCATGCATTCAAATAAGCTTTTGAACACGTCACGATTTTAATTAAAGCTTTTAGTTTGTACTTAGAAAGGGATTTTAGATTCCTTTCAAATGCGTTTTTTGGATTCCTTTTGAATTGATAATGAATTTTTAGAGTGCTAACCCCAAATTTTTGCRATGTACCCCAAATTGATCCTATGTCTTCATTTATGAAGGCTATATATTTTAGGCAAAAACTAGATGGAATCGTTTTATAAACAGGTCACAATTAATTAGCCCCTAGAGGACCAAGTTGGTTTTTCTGACAACATAGAAATTTTGGGCAGCTCACTACAAATGGAATTTTTATTTTATTCTTCAAAAATTTTAGACCACATGTGAACAAGGTTCTTTTTAAGGCGCAACTAGGGCGCAACAATTTTCATAACTTTTGACTACATTATTAAGAAAATATTGTGTGGTATGTAGTTTTTTTCCTAATTGCGTAATCCAAGCTGATAAGAAATAAAAATAACTTTTTTCATAAACATTAGGTTTATATTTTTTATTAGAACATTACAACTATTGGGATTGGCATTTTTCAATTCCACAACTAAATTATCAACAATTTTGTATTTTGAATTGTTTTCTAATTCTTTCTATTTACCATTATTTTCCTATATGCTGTATAATTCCATTGAAATGATATGAAAATTTTCAAGCATGTAGCCAACTTGCCTTGAAGACTAAATTCAAAACAACAACTCCAACATGGACATTTTTTCATACAAATATGACCTTGTGAAGTGCAACTGCCTTATTTTTTGCAAGGCCAAAAAAAATATTTCTGTCAACTCAAAAGCTAATATCAAACAATCCACATACACAATGGAAACTTTTGAATCTTTTTCCATGTCTTTTTAAACCATTGTTTAAACCACCGTACCACAAGACCTTATAATTACATGTATCCAAAAAATTTATTTTATTTTTAAAACTTGGTATTTGTACTAAAAAAGGTAGTTTTGGAATGTTTTTGGTGAAAACATAATCAAGGAACTTTAGTAAGGGGTTAAAGTAAGAGACCCTAGTTGTGCCATGTGACTCTTTGTGCTACTTTGTAGCCACAGTGACGATCTGAAACTTCAAAATGTATACTTTTAAAACATAGTGGCACAAATAGGTTGGCTNATTGGGATTGGCATTTTTCAATTCCACAACTAAATTATCAACAATTTTGTATTTTGAATTGTTTTCTAATTCTTTCTATTTACCATTATTTTCCTATATGCTGTATAATTCCATTGAAATGATATGAAAATTTTCAAGCATGTAGCCAACTTGCCTTGAAGACTAAATTCAAAACAACAACTCCAACATGGACATTTTTTCATACAAATATGACCTTGTGAAGTGCAACTGCCTTATTTTTTGCAAGGCCAAAAAAAATATTTCTGTCAACTCAAAAGCTAATATCAAACAATCCACATACACAATGGAAACTTTTGAATCTTTTTCCATGTCTTTTTAAACCATTGTTTAAACCACCGTACCACAAGACCTTATAATTACATGTATCCAAAAAATTTATTTTATTTTTAAAACTTGGTATTTGTACTAAAAAAGGTAGTTTTGGAATGTTTTTGGTGAAAACATAATCAAGGAACTTTAGTAAGGGGTTAAAGTAAGAGACCCTAGTTGTGCCATGTGACTCTTTGTGCTACTTTGTAGCCACAGTGACGATCTGAAACTTCAAAATGTATACTTTTAAAACATAGTGGCACAAATAGGTTGGCTTTTCAATACATAGACTCATGTACCTTCTGTGTTGGTCACCCTTACTTGAGCGCCCATTACCATGTGCACACAAAAATGTGGATGAATTTTTTTGGCGCTTGCGAGTGGAGGTGAACTAATCCCTCCCCTTTTTTTACCCCTAGAGAAAACACTGGAATTTTTGTATCCGCCATGAATAATTACATTAATTTGCAAATTCGGAATTCATATTTGCAATCTGCCATGAATAATTACATTTGCAAATTTGGAATTCATATTTGCAATCAGAGTCTCCAAATTACTTGGCCAGGGTGAATTGACCCCTTTATTGCCCCGTCAAAAGGTAAATGTAAAAATTGCCTCATATTTTGTGCCTTGTCAATTTTGTATTTCTTCGTAGCCCCTAATGAATTTGGGACCTTTGATTGCAAATATGACTTCATAATTTGCAAGTTTTCTCATATGTGGCAAATAAAATCATCCATTTTTTTGTCCAAGGGTAAAAAACGGGGCAATAAGGGGTTCAGTTCGTCTTGGCCAAATTATCTAGGGGAAGTGAAAAAATACAAAATTGACGTGGCACAAAATATGGTAGAGGGACCCATTATTAACCGGTGGCCCATTACCAATCAATAGGGCGTTGTATTTCTGACCAAGGCGGAACGGATTTCCATTTTCTCCTTGGAATGCATGTTTTTGATTTTTTCAAGGTTTGGACCAATAAGTTCATGACACATAAGTCAGTAAGAAAGTAGGAAGCAATGAGCGGGAAAGTATTTCTTGATTGATCGGAATTGGATGACTATAGATGTTGATCATGGGTCAAGCCCAACTTTGGCCTTTCAAAATTCATAGTAATTTCATAGTAAGAGATAAAATTACCATCATTTCAGTCAATGCACCTCTGAAAATATTTGCTTTGCCTAACACCACCCTAGATCATGTCCATAATTGCTTATTTGATCGGTTATGGGTCCCTCTACCATAGGATTACCTTCTGACAGGGGCAATAAAGGGGTCGGTTCGCCCTGGCGGGCCGGTCGGGTGGAGATGAWGGTGCAGTCTTCCCTCAACAACGAGCATCCGATGGGAGTTCCAATCCGACGGTCCATATTCATACAACAACACCGCCCCTCAGCCCCCTGCAGCCTGAAGAAAGAGTGAGGATGACGCACACCAAGCGCGCTTGCGGGCATGGCCGATGCAAATTRTAGTCGCAGATGCAGTTCTGATTCCTAGGAGAGCCATTTCGGTGTGTGTTGTCAATGTGTACTGGCGGATGTGAACAGTGGATTAGGTTTTACTTTGATCGTTTCCAATCTCGTTTCCTTTGGTAGTTTGGACTTGAGATTCTGGACGCAGCAGCGATGGGAGCAGGGGAGGAGGAGTCACGGGCAAGGCCGTTGTTGCACATCCCTTCGCACGCACAAGTGTTGGAGAATTCTCGGGCTCAACCTCCGCCCTCGTTCTTCCGCCCTTCTTCTAGTCCTGCAGGGACTCCATCTGGAGAGAGAGCTACGAGCTACGAGCAACAGCCGCAAGGGAGAGCAGCGAGTTCGTTCACGGAGGCATTYTCTTTTGTGAGACAGACAGAGTTCTACACCCCACCTCCTCCGGCACCAGCTGCCCCTGCCCCGTCGTCGTCGGGTGCTGATCCCGGAAGCGGAGTTGAACCTAAACCTCAAGAGTACGTAAATTTTTCTTATTCACAAGAGGCGTAATCTGGTAATGAGAACCTGGCGATATCTTTATCACGGGTCGGAGAGATTGGATTGCGCAATGGAATTTGGCCTATTTTGTTCAATTRACGATCCAGTCAAGGAGACTTTTCCCACTGTGCTACTGCAGAAATAAATGTTTATTATATGAAGTTTCTATATGGTAGCCGATTATGGATTCTTAGGAAGTCTGTATAATTAAAAAATTACTAACATTATCGGTTCACGAAATTCTGATCAGCAGATAGGGTTTAGAATTTATTTTATTTTGTTTCGTAAGAGATGTGGTCTGGTAATGAGAGCCTTGCAATACCTTTATTACGGGAGTGAGAGATTGAATGGCGCACTGGAAATTAGTGTACTTTGATCAATTGATGATTCAGTGAAGAAAACTTCCCTAATGCTTGTACAGAAAGTTTTTTTTTATCTGATTGTGTTGGAGTTCACGTATGGGAGCCGAGATTGGATTGTTATCGATTTTTTAAGGTTTAATAAGCTTGACGTTCTTGATTCACGAAATCCTGATCAGCAGATAGGTTTTCACTCATTTAACTGGAATAGAATTTCTCCGGTAGTGGAAGATCATGCTAGGATAACGAGGTAATGCAGGATGATGGTATTGACCTTGGATTTGTGGGGATTTCGGTAGAATAGGAGCTGTTGCAAGGAATATAAGATTATCAGTCATACATTGTTTTGCCACTGATAATTGTACAGGCCTCTGCCAAGTGTTTCCTCGCAGGCGCGTAATGCAATCTTGGTCAACCGTCGCCAGGTTGATTTTCTTGCCATTGTATCTCTTTCATTSGAAATCTCTCATTTGAATTGCAATTTCCAGTATGCATGGAACGGCATTAGTTTTCTTCATGGAAGATCAAATTTATTTACTGCCTTACTCGAGGATGTGTACTCTTTGGCCGTTCAAAGGAACTTGATGATGTGATCTTAAGCTACATTGTTGAAAGGCATCAATGTTGAAACTAATTTACTTGCAGACAGGTAATCCTGTGCTGAAATATATCCGGAACGTTCGATGGGTGTACGGCGATATTGTACCCGACTATCTGCTTGGCCAAACGACTTGTGCTCTATACATCAGGTCCTTCCAGAGTTTGAAACTTGTGTAGATTACGGGTTTCTTGGTCAGTGTCCGTCTTCCATTGCATTATTAGAGGCTTGCCAACTTGTACAGGTAGGGTGCCTCAAACTCTGGTTGCTCCAAACTGAGGATTTTTTTTGGTATCACCCAGTTTGCGTTATCATCTACTTCATCCCGATTATCTCTATTTTCGAATCCGGGAGCTGCAGAAAGGGTTTCGGCTGCGAGTGGTTCTTTGCCACGTTGACTTGGTGAGTTAATCAATTCTTGGTAGTGTATAATCAAGYCCTATCTCTGATCCAGTCGGRTACTGAAGGGTGYTCGTTATGGAYTGAAGTCAGTGTAGTAGAAAACCTAGCTTTTTAAATTCCTGCTAATCGTAATGCCGTTTAAAGCAGTTCCCAGCTTAGATCTCGCCAATTTTGCTTTTCATGAGCCATTTCGACGTACCACCAAGCAGCTTCGATTGGATAGTGCAATGGTACAGATTAATGAAGCTGGAAACACGGAATTGAATACGCCAGTTGATTCGTCAACCAAACCAGTAGATTCTTCTGACACTGGAATAGGTGCTAGTGAATCAAAAGCTGATGAATCAGACCTTACTGTGCGAAAAGCTTTGGATATTGCGTATGCTCAAGTTAAACGGAAAGTAGGTTCACGAACTGAGACATCAATGAAAGATATGTGCACTAACAGCACGGAAACTCCTCCTGTAAATGTTGAAGTTATTGATATCACATAATCCACTATCCATCAGCGTTATGGCAAGCAAATTTGTGTAGTTAGTTAATGAGCTGCAAAATAGTGGATTTCTTTTTGAAACATACAGATGTAAAAGATCTTATGAGGCTGCCTCATAAGGTTATTATGCTTGTGACACAAAATCTTAGTTTTGGCAATAATCCTCTACATGATCTAAACTCTTGAAGAACAATGTGGCGTCCATGACCAAGGTAGTCACCAAAAGGCTCTAATTATTGGATCAATAGGTGCATTCTTTGTTTATATAGTTATCAATGAAGTCATCCATTCTGGACTCTGGGCTGCAGTGACCTTACTAGTTTAAAGTTTGTCGTCACAAAGAACTGGAAATGGATTTGGCCTTCAATTTGAAAATTATAAGGGACCTTCACACACCAGAGCGTTATTAGGTGTCAAATGTCAGTTACTCAAGATGAAATGTAGCCCTYGGGGACATCTTGTCGGGACAGTGGTTCATTGAAGGCAATGGTTATACCAGCACAGAATTTCCCACATCTGCATTCAGCAATTGAAACCTTTTTCATTGTACAGCTTCTTCAAGTGAAAATAGGGAATCAAATGAATATATTCAGACCTCTTGGACTCTAAACATGCTATCAGTGACTCAAGCACAGTCATAACAAATTCACACTTTCAAGCTATGTCGTATCCATTTTGAGGACCCCCGAGAGTAATATTAAAGAGGTCAGGATGTGCGCAAAACTGTTCTCATAACTTAAAAGAGTTTTTCATAAATCTGAGTCATAAATCTGATATCTTCGGAGGTAAAGAACGGCAGAATCTCAGGATCACTAAGCTAATCGGCTGCCGCTGTCACTCTGTTAATCGGGCCGATTCCCTTCTTGTGAACCAGGAACCTCAGTTTCAGCGCTGGCGCTGCATTGAAGCCCAAGAAGCGTGTCAGGCTAAGACGGACATTCTGCGGTGCTACACATACATTTCAATCAGCTGCTCTTGGGAGCCACAATATTCTCTCTGAAACTCAGACCAAATTAACAAAGGATTATCTGAACTTTGATTAGTATGTACGAATTTGAAGAAGAAAGAAACTGCTCACCTGTTCATACTTGGAGTTTTTCCTTTCTTGAAAGCTTTTGGCTTAGGTTTGACAGTGAAAAGCACATAAGCTGCAYATTCAAGGACAGCKGCCTTCATCAATCTAAACTCTTGACAAATCTCGGACTAAGAGAAAGAACCAAGAAGAGATGCTGTTGCTTCTTGTGCCCTTTAGGATTAATTTAGCTCTGAACCAATGCACCCACGTAACCAAAATAGAATACAGGAATTGGTAGGCGAGACTAGCAAACATGATGACATCCGGGCTCCAAAGCAACAGCACAATAGGTTAAAACCTTACTCCCGATGCAAACATTGACGATGATTAGCGATCCAAATGCAGCTCTGTACCGGTACCAAAATGGATACTGCCTCGATTGCACGGCGGCCGGTTGCTCCCATGTTACGCTTCCTGAACGTTCACCTGTCATACTTGCCAGTCAATGTCTGTCTCGCCTGTTCATGTCMGGTGAAACTACAGACAGACTGACAACTGCTTCTGAAATCGAACTTAGCTACGTAAGAGACAGGATCACAGATGTGGAACACTAAAAACGCATTTCTATAGAATCCAAAGTTTTCATCGCCAAGAAGATACTACTCCASTCCAGCAAGAACAACAATCACATTTCGATGAAACGGAGAGCACTCCACAATAGCAGTGGGATTAATTCTGTACCCAGTTTCGCTGGTTCYCTTTTCAATTCTCGCACCAACACTTTCGTCGGAGTCGTAGGTGGAGATGGAATCGTCGGAATCACAGGCGGAGTAGCCTTCTCTTCCTTCTCACTCATCTTGCCCTTCACTACTCTTCTCTCTACCAAATCAATAATCGCAATTCTCTGGGAAATTCAGCAATCCCGCAATCCTGATCACCTGCCATAAGACGGAAATTCCTCCTCGCTTTCTCAAATGTTGCACAAATGCAACTGAACCCTTCGCGCAATTTCATCAAGTGAACGTCTGGTAGGTGGCCCAATGTTCCATTCGCCTCCAATTGCACTCCCACGCGCAAACCCTAAACAAAACACTGGAAACTCAAACGGGCACATCGTGATTCAAAAACTCAAGAGAATGCAAACAGATTCAAGAATGTTTTGATCCCGTGTCAAGCAAGTCGGAATCTCAAGTCCTCAGGAATATTGCACATAGCATCAACATAGCATCAACTGGGGACATAGCATCACTGGGAGCTCTCAATGGCAGAGTGCAATCTGTGAAAATTGAGAAAACATCCCACCTCAGGAAATGACATGAAGGCAAGCATTCACACCAAAATATATGAAAAACTGTTGGCTCACTTTGAAGGGTTAAAAATCAAATTTAAACTTTCAATTTTTTCACAATTTATTAAAAATAACCCTGACTTCTAAAATTAGGGTATAAAGTACAAAGTAAGAGCTTGGAGCATGACAAATCTATTGAAAAAAATCAGAAAAATGAGATCTCTATTTTTCTGCATGAGATCTCTATTTTTCTGCATTGGCATTGTGACAAAGGGCACTCTTTCGGTGAATTGGTGCAAACCGGTACACATGGAGCATGTAGTAATATTTTTTAATATTTTCTTTTGTAGTTAAGTAATTTTGGCATACTTGGTTGTTAGAAAATTGCACACAACTTCAAGATCATTTTGAAATTGTGAAGGCAATTTTTGAAGTTTATTGAAGTAGGACCAAGAAGTGTACCGAGAAAAAAAAAAGCCCTTGTATATTGTTGTTACATTGCAAAATAATGTGCACATCATGTAAAAATAATATATATTTAATGATTTCTTATTGTGATATAATACAAAGAAAAGGATACATCACATTGATGACATCACTTAAAGTGACTTCAAGGTGACGCCTTATCACTAATGTGTACTAAACAAATAAAAGAAGAGAATCACCTTAAAAACTCATTAATTTGAAGGAGTCTTTCTAAGTTGTCATTTAGATGCAAGTTCATAAGCTTTGTTCAAATCTATCAAAGCTTCAATATAATCTGTCATCTTTTTTATTACAATTCCTCTTGCTTGCAAAATAAACTTGTTAGTGGGTGCAAGTTCATGTGCATTATCCAAATCCACCAATGTTCCTACAAAATCTCCCATCAATCTTTTAATGTATCCACAATTTTCCAATGTAAAACTGTCATTAGGTGCAAGTTCATAAGCTTTGTTCAAATCTATCAAAGCTCCAATATAATTTGCCGTCTTTTTTTTCACAAATCCTCTTGCTTGCAAAGTAAAGTTGTCATTTGGTGCAAGTTCATAAGCTTTGTTTAAATCCACTAAGCCTCCCACAAAATCTTTCATCAATCTTTTAATGTCTCGCCTTGGGACTTTAGGGGTTAAATGAATATAGTGAATGTTAGATTTTGTTGCAACGGTTGCGTGTGGAGCATGACCTGGATCATCATGTTTAAAGGTATAAAACAAGGTGTATTGTAGTACATGCAATTACTACCACTTTTTGGTACATTGTATACCAAAAAGTTTAAGATTAGATTATTTTTCATAATCCCTCCGATTCATTTTTTTAGGAGGAGGGTTATGAAAAATAATTTGATCAGAAAATAATCTAAAAATCCCAGTATCCCCCTCAATCTTATTTTTCAAAACAAACTTGTTTGACAATCAATATAGGTTAATTGATTTTTGTATCCATTTTTGTATCCATATATATAAATAAATATATATATACCATATTTATACCGTATCCCAATATTTGTATTCCAAAATTTGTATCAAGATCAATGGCAGGGAAGGTTTTTTTTAAATTTTTTTCAAAAACAATTTTAAATCAATGGCTTCCAGACATCACAGATTCACAGATGCAGGGGAGGGCACACACTCAGGATGACTTTTTTTGGTACACTGTGAGGTTTGATTAGAAAAAATTAATTAAAACACATAGATGTCTATTTTGCAAAATTTGGGTATTTGACACCTCAGATGATCCCTCTCCAATGTAAATTTTCTTTTACCTAATGGCATTGTTTCTCACATGAAAGATGTGCATAACTGCATATGAATGTTTCCTAACTTTGTATACAAATTTATTTTAAAAATTCATCACTCTTATATCTTAGTCAATAATCATGTACAACCATGAAAATAAAATAAAAAATTCACCAAAAGTCGAGCATTCTTTTTTCAAATTGGAATTTAGTATGTTTGATAAGATTGTATAAGAATGCAATGATAATTATGCATGATAAAAACTATGCCAATTGTATTTTACACTATAAATTTTTTTGTGAATGGTCACGGTAAAATAATCAGTTTGTATCTTTATTGGACCCTATTGTAGTGCATCAGCATGTAGCAAATGAATGCCAAGCCAAGTTGTTCAGCAATAAAATAGGAACATGTGCTTGCTAAGGTAGGAGGTTCAAAAGGCATGCCTGCAAGAAGAAAAAAAAACGTTTGCTAGGAAATGAGGCCAAGAAAACATTACAAATTATTTTGGTCGACAAAAGAATGAGAAACAAGTGATTGGCAATTTTTTGGATCAAATTTTGATTCGAAATGAATTAAATTTGAATTTTCAAAGCTCAAGATGAATAGGTCTCTATTTGTGTTCACAAAGTGCATTGAACGATGTTTACAACATGGCTTTGAATAGAACACGTTGTATGCAAGAACTAAAATAAAAGGTGCTGAAAATGTTCTAGTAGCTCCTAAAAACTAACACTTCAATTTCAAAAAAATACATCAACATGTGAAGCGAGTCTAGTATAAAGCATGCCTTATGTAAAGCATGCTCATTGTATTTTGTTATGAGCCTAATTCTATTAACCCCTCAACGTCCAAGGTCCAACCATGCTTGAAAGCATCCTCGCTTTGCAAGTGTTAAAAATCTCACTTTCACTAAGTTATGAAGATCTCAACTGTACAATATTGTAGTGTGCATGTTGTAGGTGTTGTAGAAAAAATTTGGGGTCATTTGACCGTATAGATTGAAATATTATAATGTTTTAGTGTTGAAAAAAGGAGCTGAAATCTTCTCAAAAACACATTTGGAGGTGAGATTTGATTTCTAAACCGACTCAAATGAAAACACTTTGAACTAAAAAGTGATTCAAAACCAGAATATAAACACTTTGGTGAAAAAAAATATTATAAAAATGACTCATTGTGTCTGCAAAATGGATTTGAAATGTCAAAAAACAGTGAAAAAAGTAGCAAAAAAGCACATTTGTGGTTGAACCTCCTTCTACTAAAATGCCTCTGTCACTCATAACGTCTTGGATGGATTTGGAATTATAACCACACAAACTAGATTAGTAAGCGCAACTTCTCCAACAAAAATTATTGAAAAAGGATCATTTACAAAGAAGTTGTGAGCCGCCGAAGTTCTCTGAAATGCAAAAATTTCTGGATTTTGAACTTTGAATTGCTCCCAAACATTCAAAAGAACTTGGATTGGCATGAAACTTTTACCACAATAACTAGAACTTTATGGCAACAAAATCCAACAAATTTTATTGAAAACAAACATTTGATGAAAAAGATACAATGCCCCAAAGTTTCAGCCATCGCAATGAAGTGTGCTGAACCTAAATTGAACCTGAGAACTTCGAATGACTTTTACAAACTCAATACGTATTGTATTGATCTGAAAATTTTACCATAGAAACTAGATTAGTATGCGCAACTTTTCCAATAAGTTTTTATTGAAAACAGACATTGAATGCAAATGTTAGAGCGCTTCAAAGTGGACTGCCAGAGTGTGTGAGGCCACTTTTGGGTCCCTTGGGCGTTGGACAACCAATATTAATGTATGTAATTTGCTTCGCTCTCAATAATTAGATGCAGTGTTGCAAATGACAAAGTGATGATGATCCAATGGAGCCTAAAGAAGGCAACTAGATCTGGATCAACAATGTTGGTAGTGCAAATAATTTCTTTTTTACAAATACATATTAAAAAAATTGCAACATGATGTAGTACCTCATAATTTTAGTACTTTTTGTGTTCAAAATTCTTATTTTTCATTTTTATTTTTACTGGTGGTTTAGATTAAACAAACCTCTTGAGGCCACATTCTTTTTCTACCGCAAATGGCAAAAAGTGTGTAAGAAAGTGAGGGGTCGTAAAATCCAAGACACCTCTTTTCCCCTGCAAGGTTCCCTAACTCTTGTCAGTGTTGTGTGAAAGCGGGTATTTCAAAATGGCCACGTCGGAAGCCAGATGGACATAGATACGTCACGTCAGATTATTTCTGGGTCTGAACCAATTCCAAAACTAGACTTCYAACTCAAATCAGACTGGGCAGTGTAAAAAAGGGTCCACGTGGGGATCCAGATGGACGCACGATAGGCCACGTGGGATTAAATCGGGTCTGCATCGGGGTCCGAAGCAGGAGGTCCAATCATCTGAAGCGGGAAAAAGGTGTCAAGGTTCAGTACGTTAAGGGACTTGTGTGTGTGGTTTGCAAAACGAARTGCAGCCACAGAAGACCAAGAAGAAGAAGCCAAAGCTGGACTCCGGGGTCGGCTATGGCGCCTTCCGGTCTGCTCTCCCTGCCTACGCCCTTCACTGGTGCGGCTTTCGTTGCGGAGTCGCGAGCCTGTTCCGGTCGAGCTGTGGAGGACAAGCGCTGCGTGCGGTTCGAGCGRCAGCTTGGGCTGCGCTCCAGGAACAAGTCACTGGTACGTTCTTTTCGTTGCATTTTTGTTGCTTGGATGGCTCAGTTTTGGATGGAATTTTGGATGATTCACCTTTGCCGAATTACTCAGTGCGTAATTTTGGTGATAGTTCTATCATTTGGAAAGGAAGAGTGACAAGGATTGGAATTCAAATCTCACGGTTAACGGAGTAGTTCTGCGGTGTTTAGGGAATCTCTTGATGACAAGAAGCTGTGAGTCTAATGCTCTTTACTGTTACCATAATTCAATTTGATGGATCCACGTTAAGGAATGCAAACATTTTTTCGATCCTGAAATTGGTGGAACCTCTAKTTTTTCTGTTTATCTGCCGCATTGATTCATGAATCACTCAACTGTTTACAGCAAATGGGAGAATTATATTCACGTCAGCCTGAATTTGTCTTCTCTCTTGAAGAATTGCTCTCTGCCTTTCTAACTCATGGTCAGTGCTTGTGGTGCTCCTGCAAGGAAGTTGAGAGCATGTATTGTTTTAGAGGAGCGTGAACCTGGTTATGGAGCTTTACTCTCGTCCTCATCGTCTACAAATCAAGTCTCCGACAATGGAGAGGAAGAGATTGATAAGGTATGTGACTTTCTTACTAACATGATTCGGAAGGGCAGTGCAGCAGTTTCTTTCTAAACTACATTACTTTTCCATCCATGGACTCTTTCTCTTAATTTCGTCTTGAATTCAATGTCTGCGACGTGGAGAATGTCGTGCAAGCTCCTGCTTGAAGATACTTTCTCTCTCCAAATGTAGAGTGATCTTTCCAATGGCCTAGATGCACAGGCGGAGATTGGAGTGCCTTGCCGTTCTGTGTTGAAAGTTGCGAGATTACAAATACGAATTCGGGGCAATCCATAAACCGTTTTTTCTACTTTGCTTGAGGTCAGTGAAGATGGAGATCTTACAGGAAGAATTGTCGCACAGGCAGAAAGACCACCTGACTCATCAGAAGTGGGCAATGAAGTAAAACCCCTCATGTCAGAGGAGGAACGGCTTGTGGAGGAGCAATCTAGAAGAAGGCTGGAGGAATTGACACGAGTGAGTGCTCGAGACGCAGTGTTCTTCAGTATATGTTGAACAAATTTTTTCTAATCACGTACTACTTTTCCACTGTAAGAGAAGGAATCTTTTTGCAAACATGTCTCTGTGAATAATCCTGCCGTAGTGCAGCTACTCTGATCAAAGACGTTACCACTTCTTGATCTGCATCAATCAATTTAGTTGGTGTTTGGCAAAGCTCATTGCTATTGCCTATCGAATGGGGAATTTGACATAAGCCCATTCTGTGTCTCTGGAATAGCAAGCGATGGAAGAAGCCAGGATCAAGAAAGAAGCAGAATTTTTATTTCAGATGAGCCAGCGAGCTTATGGGCGTGGTGTATATGACAAGAGTGTAGAAATGCTGGAAGCTGCTCTTACCAGAGTCCCACGTGCTTCCAATCTTGGTGGGGAGGTAAGATTAGGACATAGAATAATGCTGCCCAGTAATATGATGATTTAGGTCAGAAATTTATCCAGGAAGATGCATTCACGTCTTTCAAGGTTAGGCAGCAGATCAGTAGAGTTGAATTTTTTTGTGCATCAATCCGTTTTATCAAGCTGTGGGAGCAGTATGGTTACATGTAATGTGCCATCGTACTTCTAGAAACATGAAGTGATTACTTGTTGATCATGCTCTACTAGAATTAGAAGTGTGTCCGCACGTCCCATGTAGAGACGGTCTTCCCCAAGATCGTAATATGTCAGCTTTAGTACAGCTAAAATATCTTGCTTTCTATGTCGTAGACGGTGGGGAAACGCATTTTCATGACACTGTATACCTGTGTGTCTTTGATGGAGATAATCAGATTCAGATTTGGCTGGCCATGGCATATGATGCAGTTGGTCGACATGCGGATTGTATTGCTCTTTACAAGCGTCTAGAAGGCTCTCATCCTAACAAGATCCTTCGGAAGCAGGCTTCTGATTTACGATACATTTTAGAGGCTCCCAAACTCAAAATCTCAAGAGATGAAATGGTCAAAATACCATTAATTGAAAAGGACTACGATAGGTAAACATTCGAYATGAGCATTCATTTATTMCATTMCATTCCATGGAATTTGCACTTATATAGCTTCCAAAAAAAAACCTGCATTGGTAATATTTAGTGCTTTTATACTTGCGAGCTTATCAGGTGGGACAAG
>VACF01000386.1:0-64633 GCA_006891605.1 Pleurozium schreberi | reverse complement strand
ACTCATACCACAGCTCACTAGCTTGAATCTCTGACTAGCTCTTTCGATCACTGCGTGCTCGTGCAGCTAGTAGTGATCGATCGAATAGATGTTACCCTAAAACCGCACCAAAGTTGCAGACAGTGAAGAGAGATAGTGACTGTTGGTGCGAGCGCTAGCTTCCGGTAGAATTGAATGAATTGCAAAATAATGCTTACTGTGGTGATACAATCGATCTCAGAATTTCCGGGAGAGTTTGCTGCAGTGGTTTCGGTTTCGTCGGTAAAGCAAGGAGCTAGCTAGCTGACACCCCGGGTAATATATCGAAAGACGGCTCGTTCTTCGATTGATCGATCGACGAACTGCTGGTATGGATTAATTGATGGTTTGCTTGCAGTTTAATTACTTTCAAATGGTTTGCTTGCATTGCTTAGCTAGCTTTTTGTATAACTATGCATGTTCGGGTCTCGTTGTTGCGTGGAAATCGTCGACAACAATTCTGGGCGTCAAACACTGCGACATTATTATTCATGTGCACAAAAGCTTCGAAGTTTCGGATTGGTGCGGTAGAGGTTTATGTTTCAGGGTACGAGAGATGAATAATAGGTCTAGACGAATCCTTGTTTATTTCAATTTTCTGGAGGAAGATGTTGCAAACTTACAATTGAATAGCGCGAATTTCAAAAAACTGACAGTAATCTCGGACATTCTTCTGTAAATTTAAGGTTATCGCTGGTTCCCAAATTTGGTTTCTCGATCCGTGTTGGCAAGAGTCAGGCTGTGTCACGGATATTTGTGTCACTCTGATTTCCCTGCTTGCAATCCAAGTTTCCCTAATTCCCTCTTACTAAATGCAATTTTTTTAGATATTCCTGCAAAGGAAACCAGGCTAATCTCCCCAGTCTGCGGCAGGATAATAATAATTTGGTGAAATGAATTCACTGCTTTGTATCTACTAAGACGTTGATGACAGTCCAATCATTGGTTGACATTAACAAAATTGTCAAGTTTTCAGGCATTCGTCTAGAAACCTACACCTAGAAACCTAGAATCCTTATAAACCAGGATTATTTATCTTTCTTTTCGAACTTGTGCAATTGTATATTCACTATTTTGTCACTCTGAAGTCTGAATCCACACCAATATAACTTAACTGATATTAATAGAACTTCAAGGTCGATGGAATCACGTACTGGTAACTAAATTGGAAGAGTGATCCAATTGGGAACAGTACCTGGCAACAACATGTTTTGGGGACAGAAGTCCTGCAATCATTAATTTTCAAATGTTGTGACTACTGTAAGTTGAATCTAATAGTCTTCAATTTCCATTTTTGTAGGTAATCAATAATTTTGCAATTTTCTTCATTACCTGTCCAAAGAGCTGCAATTGTGCTCTCCAGGGCATTTAGGCCAAAAAATCTTATAAATTTGCACCTAGGAGAAACTAGCGTTTAATTACCCTAGGACCAGGTCCATGCACTAAAAGAGAAAGGGGTGTTTTAAGTGAGTTTTTAAGTATAATCCTAGACACAAGATTTTAAGTAATGACCTTTAAGGGGATTTTCAGTAAAAATTTACTTAAAATGCATATATTTTAAATAAATTTTTACTGAAAATCTCCTTAAAAGGTCATTATTTAAAATCTTGTGTCTAGGACTATACTTAATAACTCACTTAAAACACCCCTTTCTCTTGTAGTGATGACATCATTTTCATAGTCAAATATCAATTGCCACACAGTCCGTAATTTATCCTTTTCAGATTACACACAAATTTCTTTCAATGGTATAAGAAGTTATAAACTAAAGTGCTGGCATGGCATGAAAACTTTTTTACTAGTTAGTACAGACTCTTTAGAAGTACTACGTACGTTATTTGACTTATTTCCTCCAAGCACTTTAGTTTTGTCATGGTACTTTTCCGTGATATGGCAGATGGATGTCAATGATTATTTATGTTACTTTTAAAGTTGCTATCAGATCTAATAAGAGCTCACTTGGTCCTTTAATTTACAGTCACCCTCAGTCGTACAGTTTTGTGCTTGCCTGCAAATAGTACCAAGTACACCAAAGGCCCAGGTTGAYTTTCCTTTGCGTATTTCWTTCAYAGTACTSATCAGTACTTCATATAGTCATATCCGTMCTTAMTTTGACTACTTGRAAGACTTTTGTACGAATTKAAGRWCAAAGAATMAAAAAATTGAGTAGGATCCTCTCTTCAATGGCATGTGGGATCAGGATGTCATATTTACTAAGTTTAAGTGTAGAGTGTTAAGAAATTTCAATACTTTTTCAATGCTTCATGAGTTTTTATTAAAACCTATGAACTCTAAAAACTATAATAGGTCCATACATATGAAATTTCAAAAAAGTGTCTCAAATTGTAGTTGAGTTTGAGAGAAGAGTCTCAAATGCACTCAAAATTCCTATTTAAGAACTTTTTTACACCTTGAAGTTTACACTTGACTGTGTAAGAATTTGAATAATTTCTTTGTTGGCATATTGAAAACATATATCTAGAGGGCTATAATTGTAATACCCTATTCTTGGGAGGTGCATATGATGCATTCTATATGGAGATGGACACAATGAGGAATAAACATTGGTTATATATGATTGAAGAATATAGCTATTTATTAAAAGAGAATTGAACCTCTAAAAATAATTCAATCTAGCTATATTTCTTTTCTTTTCATTTGCATGTATATTCTTGTGTTTTTTCGTTTGATTACATGGAGATATTTATATCATGAGAACACAAACAAATTACTCACCAAATACATTCAGCAAAGAAATGCAGTTTGCAAGATTCAATTCTGCAAATCTCTAGAATTAGGGTTGGGAAAAGATTTAAATTTTAAGGGTACACCTTGAAAATTGCCAATCAATTAATAAAAATTGATACCTAATTACACACCCAATCCCCCATTTTTTTTTCCTTCTCCATTTGTGGTCCATGTAATATTTTTGTTTTCCACACCCAAATTTTGGATACAAGAACGTTTCTTTTGTAATTTGGATGTCAGCAAATTACTCAGGCACTGATTCTACTGACAGGTCAAAGCTCGTGCAACCCCAGGTTCCATTTGCACAAAACTCGACAATAGATAGATTTCGATTGATAATAGAAGGCCATATTCATTACATTTTCGACTTTTCGGAGTCTCATTTTTATCTTCGATTCGATTCGAAGATAAAAAACTTCATCTCTTTACTAGTATTTTTTTATAAATAAGTAATAACACCAACTTTTAGAATTTCATTATAGGATCACTATTTGAGCATTATTTATTTTTAGTTCCAATTACTCTTATTATAAATGAATTATCCAATAACTATCATTTTGCAATCTCAAAATCTGCAAAAAGTCTCAATTTAATGAAATTGTTGATTCTGGTCGTCAGTCTTACACCAAAATTTGAAAAGCTTGCACCAATTGAATTAATGTTGTGAATTGTTCTGCCGAATGCATGACGCGGTTTTCTGTTGTTTCGAAATCAGTGACTACAGGCGAAACAAAAATCAAAAGATTGAAGCTCAGCTCCAAAATGCGGCACAATTTCCGGTACGCGGCGGTTCTGGTGACGACGACACTGATTTTTCTCTCGGCCGATGCGGCCCAAGACGTGCACCAGTATGAATGGGAGATTGGCTACTTCAAGTTCAATCCCGATTGCAATGCAGCCGCAGCCTCCAAGGACGTCCTGGGAGTTCACCAGATCGCGCCGACAGAAATCCCGCTCAACTCCAGTTTCCCGGGACCAACCATCCGAGCTCAGGAAGGCGACCGCATCGAAGTGAAAGTGACCAACAAAATCAGGAAATCGAACCCATTTGGAGAGACTCCTGAACGCGTTGCGATTCACTGGCATGGGATTCGCCAGGTGATTAATTAAACTATCGATCAGTCAGTGATCTGTCTTAAGTTCAATTCCGTTGTACTGTTACTGTTACCGGCAAGTTTTAGAGAGACAAATTTGTAGCATTGAACTGCAGAAAGATCGAAAAACGAGGATTAATTGGTGTGGATTGGTGACGTTTTCGATTACATAAGTGCCGCCATGAAGGTCATGTTCATGATTTTGAGTGCTTCCGGGTGATGTTTTGTCAAAATAATTTGATTTCATGGGAAGTAAATAGTGTTTGAAATTTTGAATCTGTTAAAAACAGTCTTTGTTTGTGAACAGTTTGATGATTATGAGGTGAATAGTATGTTTTTTTTTGTCTATTATAGATTTATACAAAATAGGCAAAATTTCAGGAAAGAATTTGTGTGTTTAAAAGATTAATGCCACTTTGTTATACTGGCTAGATTTGGGGTGCCAAAATTGTATTGCTCAAATGCACAAAGCTCGAAAAATGAGGATGTGGTTTAGATTTAAGTTCAATACTCGTGCCTTGAATACCGCCAATCTTGTGTGATTATCAGTTAACGTAACAATGTATTGGCTTTTCTAAAATTGAGTCTTGCACTTGATCAATTGAATATATATTTGAATTTGTGCTTTGTTTCGTATAATTTGAGTTTTTACTGAAAGCTTTCGTTTTTTCATTTTTTTATGGACACAACTGGATTTTCTGACTAAAAGATTTGGGCTGTTTATTTTGCTTAATCTCAGTTGGGTTCACCATGGAGCGATGGAGCAGCAGGCTTAACAGAGACTGGAATTCCTCTGAATGCCTCAAAGCTTTACAATTTCACGGTGGACAGAGTACGCATCTCCCTTCTCATGAATCTTAACTTCCTTTGGAATGGGAAAAACAACTCATAGTTTGATATTCAGGCGAATTTCAGTGTGCAAATTTCAGCTGAAAATTAAGTGGTTAGATGGGTTTTTTTTGGTTACCAACTGAAATCTCTGGACTCTAAAATCTAGGATCAATATAGATTTGAGAATTAAGATAAGTCTCAAAAACCACTCCAGTTTCAGACTAAATATCCGAAAATCATTCTGAATAGTTTGTTGTGAACCTCAAAACTCTGTCATTCAACTACACAACGCACTAATACAAAGGAATGGCAAAAATTTCCGCTTCAGGGCTCCCAACTTGAATAGTGTCTACGTCATGAATTTCTGCAAAAGAAAATGAAATTGACATTTGTATGGTAGTTTGACTTTCTTTTAATGTCCATTTCCCACAGCATTAGCTCCAGACTAATGCACTATGCATGTATTGTTTCAGCCAGGGACATACCTCTGGCATGGACATTACAATTCCCAGCGAAGTGCAGGTCTGTACGGCTTGCTAATAATCGACCCCCGAGTTGGTGCATTTGTCCCCACTTACGACGGCGAGTTCGCCATCACTCTGAACGACTGGTGGCACGCGGACATCTACAACCAAACCCACGGCCTGGACTCTTCCCAAAACTGGACATGGGTCAACAACCCGCAGTCGTTCCTCATCAAAGGAGATTCGTCAGTCCCCTGTCAACCCCCGTACTCCTGTCTCTCAGCCGAGCTTCACTGCACCACCAACAAGCTCATCCCCGGCGTTATCAGCGGCGCAGGGAAACTCATTTGGAACGTGCTTCCCGGCAGCACTCCTTCAACAGACCTCATGGCCACAAACCTCGGATAAACCTCTAGAAATCCCCTAGACCATCGTCTCCCAGTCTCCAGCAAACAGGGGCCTTAGAACACCATCCTTATTCACACAATGTATGCAAACTTATTCGCACTCCCAAGTTGTCAGCTACTACTGCTCCTAGCATTTTCTAAAGGTTGACATGTCCAGAGGAATCGTTTTCAAAATTGTCGGCATCTTGCCATTTTGCAGGGTACTGCACTCATCAACATAGTAGCGCGCTACGTATGTACCAACCATGAAGTCGCCGATCCCCTGCAATTAGATCGGTACCAACATCTGGCTCGTACAAACATCCTGTTGCCACCTTTCGTTCCCGAGCAAGAAAGAATACGATCCACACGCACACTTTTGCGAACTTTGGTAGTTCTAGTCGTGGCAGTACATCGCCCAGGGCATCGATAGTCTTCCCCCAAAAAAGCTTCAGCAGATACTTTGTTGTACCCACAARCTGTTAAGGGAATGAAGTCAACATTTTGAAACTGCCAGGAGCAAGGACTACACATAGGGTCCCTTTCCTGAGGGCATCCCAATCCATTCCCTTCCTTTCCATGAGCCGCCCAAACTGCTCTTACTTCTTGTTTCGATGCACTGAGTTGTAGAACATTCTTGATTCAACAGCACTGGACTGGGTGATCTGGCTCCACACCCAGATCCACAACTTCGTCTCCATCGACAGGTATAGTTCTCTTCTATCCTCCTCATCTCAGAAATTCCAGCCAGTCAAACACTGGTCTCTGTTCATAACCTGTAAAAATTCGTTCTCTCCCTGGCACCCATGAATGTGAATCTATGATTGATYATCACAGGATACATCCACGCCAGGGACAGTCAAGGTGAAGGCTCAAAGACGTGCTCATTATAGCCTTCTCTATATCCTTAATTTGAGGGTGCTATAGACCATGGTAACCATGCAATCCCTTGCCCTCTTCACTAGCCATTGAAGCGGCGCTGACCAGCCTGCTGCTGTTGTTGAGAGTTCARAGCCTGATTATACTGTGTAAAATTCTGAGTGTACATAGGGCCCAATGCATTCTGCAATAAACAATACTTAATTAGAAATCGAAATTGCATAAAGAATCATAGAGTCAAGAATAACATTCGAAATTCCATGACAAATGTCAACAAGTTCCACTTACCTGAGTTTGAAGGCCCCCAAGACCATAATGATTCTGTGTGGATGGAAGGTCCTGAGTACGATCGTTAAAACCCCCTTGAGTAAATAGTCCATCGGTAGCATGACTCAAGAAGTCCTGCTTAACAAGCCAAACAGAAATGTAAGCCAGAAAAATCTCTTGAGGCTGACAATAATGTCATTTCATCTTTTGCATTAAAGAACCATTACGTGGAAAAAAGGCCTCATTACAAGACAGAGTTACGGACATAAATTGGACCATGAAAGTGGCCAAAATAAGACATACTTGAGACAGAATAAGAATCAACAAGATGATACCTACCCGAAGCTAATAAATATTTACGTGGATCGGCTTCAAAAGGGAACATTGAAAACTCAAGACACCTATTACTCACCTGTGAAATGAAATCACTTCCAACTGACTGATGTGAGAGTCCTGGTTGTGAATTCTGAGTTATGAAATCACCACCATATCCACTTTGATTTGCTTGTGTGTTGTAATCCATCCCAAAACCTGCCTGCGTTGCAAACTCCTGYCCACTATACCCAACATGGGATCCTTGTGACTTGAAGTCCTCTCCAAAAAAATCCTGCGACATGCCTCCAAGAGAGAACCCATCCCGTATGTTCTGACTCAGCGTTTGTGATTGCATCTGAGTCAGGATTCCCTGTTGTGTCATTGGACCACCAATGGAGGCCTGAGTAGCCGGGCTGTCGAGCCCACCAAATCCAAAAGCACCCCCTAGTGCACCATGCTGCTGTGAGGCCTGGTGATGAGACAAATGTCCACCAATAGGACCGCTGGTGCTGCCCCTGCCAGTTCCAAAGCCACGACTGCCTRCCTGAGGCCCCTGAGGCACTCCTCCGATTGGGCCATGCATGCCACCCCTGGAGGGAATGGCATAAGGTTGGGTCAGGGGAGTGCTTGGAAATCCAGTGAGTGGTACACCTCGAGATGGTGTCAGGCCGCCATGGGGAGGAACTCCTCCTTTCTGAACYCCTCCATTGCTTAATGCACCAAATGGCATGTAGCCACTTCCTGCATCATTGTATAAAATAAGGGTAAGAATATGGAGACCCACMCATTCGCTGCTATAACGCATTTTCTAGAATCTATCCCAGGATATGCAACACAAGCCCGGTCTCTAGTTGTAAACTGATCAAAAATTCATCACTGCATGCGACATTGTGATCATCTCTAACATAATGAATGTATAAAGCCTGGCCTTCCATAATCAACTATGCACCACTCAGTCATGAMAKTAGTCAACAASCACATCTAAAGCTGTCAATCCCCCCTAAGAGAACTTSATATTTGCAGCTTGAGCAGGTTGCAGATTAATATATACCGTTTCGCCCATCAACCGRCCGAGCTCTTCCATTTCGACGGTCGTTGACAGTAGCCCCAGTCGCTGCGCTTGCAGCGGCTGCTGGGACAAAACCCTCCCCAGGACCTAAGGCAGGTCCACCTCCTCCAGGATACACACGGCGGTCATTGTAAACCTTTTTAGGCTTCTGAAACTGAACCATACTCTGCTTCAAGTTGTTCAGAGACCCTTCTACCAGCACCTCCTGCTCCTGATTCCAGCAATAGGGCAACGTCAGAACAGAAAAGATCTACCGCGACTGAGATGGAACCTCATTATACAACCATTCSACGGCTRKAYACCTMGAATAAAAAAGGAMTGAAAAAAGGRTCCYGAGTGCATACATTGTGCTACAACTGCTGCAGAAGAAGCAGTTCAGGTAAGTAGCATGCATGCCACACTGAACCAACGTTATTTAAAAGTTTTAAGTAAATCTGGATTTGACAAGATCAGTCCCATACCTTATAATGAGTCAGCAGAGTGTTCCATAAAGGCTGCTTGCTAAGGACCTTTGGATTGCCCAAAATCACAATTCCAAAGCGAGCTCGTGTAAGAGCAACATTGAGTCGCCGTGGATCATTGAGAAACCCAATTCCCTGGAACAAAGTTTCACTACATACTTCAGTTGATTATCAAAACTTTGCCTATGAATGCTCAAATGTCAAGACAATGGCCCTATGCAATCAAAGCAAGCCGGAATGGATCTGCACTTAATCACAAACAGAGTGCATATAAGCCYGCATTCTAGGCATATTTTAATCTATGTAATGGTACCTACCTGGCTGGCGCGCAACTCAAGAGCCACCTCCTCTTGAGCCGTAAGTTTGATCTGCACACAGCAGAAAGCCATAATCRAGTCCATTAGAAAACATCAAAATCAGTCCATACAATTCATTACTACATAAGCACAATTAGAAAATAATATAAAGAAACATCAAACCTAGCTCTAGAAGGTCCACAACATGACATACCACATGACCCACAGACTGCCATCCGGAGTGTGTTCCATCACCAGGATAACGCAGACGCAACTCATCTCCAGGAACCAAACGCAGTTCATTGTCCTCCTGCACAAATCAACACCGGCAATGCCAGTTGATTCCCATGAAAGCAAACAATATATAGAACATGGAAGGTACGAAAAAACTGAATAAGTCCCATTCTTCAGTAAAATGTAATACAAACCTTGGGGAAAACAAAATAGGCAACTCTCTTCTTGTTGAGACCCACATCCCACCGTACAGTAATGCTGTCCTTGCTTTGAGACTCTTTCATCATCTGCAACCCAAACATGACAAGCTCTTTCAAAATTGAAATGCCTTTAAAAATTGAATCTAGTGCTTTCAAAACCTACGGAGTGGTTCAACCTTAGGATCTCAAGTATAATCTAAAAAAGAAAAGAAAAAAGG
The DNA here is from genome assembly GCA_006891605.1 of Pleurozium schreberi. Classification (NCBI taxonomy): domain Eukaryota; kingdom Viridiplantae; phylum Streptophyta; class Bryopsida; order Hypnales; family Hylocomiaceae; genus Pleurozium; species Pleurozium schreberi. The sequence continues at coordinate 55,153 of VACF01000386.1, read as the reverse complement.
AAAAAAAAAGGAACAAAAAAAACTCTTCAAAATTCAAACTACAACTGGGATATTGGTTTTTGAATTCATAGGTCCCGAATGTAATGCACAGTCTGAGGCTAACTCCCCAGTAAAGCAGCCSTGAGCCATCATATCCTCTCTTTCAGAAATGATTATGAATAGACATTTGATAGGAAAGGATAAGGCAGTACCTTATCATAGTCGGCCTCCAGTTTAACCAACGGGCCAAAAACGTTTTGATACTGCCAAAACGATTGAGGTGTTAACGAGACAATGATACGCTATACACAATATTAGCACCAGAACAAAGCGTTGCCAGGTACTCACCAATCAAAGCAACAGCCGCAACAGATAATTTCCTTTACTCAARAACTGACTTACAGGTCAACAGCGTATCCCCCGTAGGAACACTATACAACGTGTCRGTCAAGCAACAAAACAYAATAGCSACTAACCTGATAAGCATCTTCATACTTGAGTGCCACAGGCTGCGGTTCATCATCCACACCAGGCTTCTCAAGATCCTCCAAGGTGGCCTCTGGATTTGTCTTCCAGAGCTCCTCCACCTTGTTTATTTGCTGAGCACTTATTTGGCGTGCCCTAAGYTGTTCTTGTTCCGATGGAACCTGTGACCCGAATATTCAAATAAGAGAATGAACAACAATATCCTGAAGTGACAAGAAAAAGTAGCTAAAGCTACATTACAGTCAACAAAACCGTCCCAGAATCGAAGTATCCCACGCTCTTATATCTAAATGAAAGAAAAGATAAAGCACAAAATATATGTAAAGCTACAAACACTGGAGCCATTAGGTTGCCTGGTGCCCACCTTAACCAACCAATCCAAGAAACAACGGTCATCGATCAGAGGTAACCACTGGCTGAGATCCCAGTTCATATCCTTCAATCCGTTAACGCTCAAACAAGGCTCCCGGCAAAGAAGAACCACAACGCTTTCAGACTTCGCTGGAATGAAGCCTAGCAAGAACACATTACGGCACCCGCAGTTGTAACATTCCAGAATCGTTTCTCCCAACGGGCTGTCCTTGTGTAAACAAACCTCTTTGTGTTTGGCACGCACCTGAAAATTTAAAACATGAGTAAATTTCATTTCATAACAAATTGCACTGTAAAATCCGCCTGATGCAAAATGTACTAATTTATCGCAATATATGCTAAAATGTTACCAAGAAAAAACGGAATTTTTACAGAGACGACAATTACAACACTCATACCCCTGGTCGCACTCGATTTCAATAAAATAAGACTTATTCATGACAAGAGAGCAGTTCAACGTGTGATATATCTKAACTGAATGCCGTGCTCGTCTCAGCAATTCTTAATTTGGACTAGCTGAAACAACTTAGGTGATACTGCGATATTCCTCTCCGTGCTAAAATTCCTGCCGGAAATTCATAGATAATATTCTCACTAAGGTTTGATGCAGGGTACAAAATAATCATTCAAACCCTCTGGACATTCTTAAGGCCAAAGCTTCCATGTCCAGGTCTACGCAGAAATGTTTAACCACCCTGGAACCCTAAAAATTGAGAAGACACAGGTAATTGTCTGTGATCAATTGGTACAATGCAAAATGATTAATCCATACATAATTGCCACTAATTTCAAAAGAATGCGAAACTTTCGAAACCGAATATGTGAAATCATGACRACCATACACCCGAAGCATGAAAACCACGCTTCCAAATTCACGTCCAAAAACCAACCGAACGAACCTGAACTCACCGATATGCCCGTAATCCTCGAATCCCTCAACAAGCAATGAACAAAATCTTGAACCGAAACCCTAATTCGAGGGAAAATACAGACTGCCGCCACAAAAGGTCTAAAAAATCAAGAGATGATTGACGATATGTGATCCGGACGTATTACCCCRCGAGTTACAAAAAACAGTTCAGCACGTCGGCACGTTACATGGCATGATACATTGAAATCAAGTTCCAAATTCTCGTCCAAAATCTAATCCTAATTCGACTGGCGCCAGGAAACTGATTCATAAAATCACCAGATGATTGACTATACGGGACCTGGACGTATTGCTCCACAAGTTACAGAACTATTTGCAACACGTCTGCACGTCTTCACTGCACGGTACAGGCCGAAGCATGAAATTCACGTCGAAAAACTAACCAAAGGAACGTAAACTCGTCGAAGTGATCTCCATCCTGACAGAAATGAACAACATCTTGACCCTGAACCCYAATTTYGAGGGAAAGTAGACCAGAAACCACAAAAAGATCGAAACAATCACCAAATGTTGATGATAGGCGACCAGGAGGTATTCTCCCGCGAGCTCCAGAACTCATTCYRGCACGCACACGTTAAACCGYATGAAACATCTAAACTCATGTCCAGAAATCAATCAAACAAGCCTAAGTTCATCACTCTCCCCGCCATCCTCCCAYCCCTGACCAACATCTTGCGCCTAAACCCTAATTTCCACCAGCGTCTCAAACAATGTTCCCCAAACCACCAGATGATTGACGATGTGCGACCCGGAGGTATTCCCCCGCGAGTAACAGAAACCTATCCGGCACGTCSGCAAATTGAACCGCATGAAGCATCCAAATTCACGGCTAAAAATCAAACRAGAAAACCTAAACTCATCACTCTCCCTCCCATCCCTCACCAACATCTTGCACCTAAGCTCTAATTCCACCCCCACCCCCCAAAGGTCCATGAGATCACCAGATGATAGATGATATGCGACCCACAGGTATTCCCCCGCGAGTTACAGAACCACTTCTGACACGAGCGCACGGAAGATGGCATCAAAGCATCCAAATTCACGTCCAAAAATCAAGAGAACAGAACTAAACTCACCCCTCTCCCCTCCACGACCAAAATCTTCCACCTAACCCTAATTCCAATCTCCACCCCCCAAAAGGTTCATAAAATCACCAGATGATTGACGATATGCGACCCGGAMGTATTCCCCCGCGAGTTACAAAACCACTTCCTGCAGCTCGGTACATTACACCGCATAATACACGCAGGATTATGAATCCCACAGTACTTGCACGCATGCTCTGGCAGATGCCTCTTCCAATACTCGAGATTCTCCTCCTCCCCGGCGTCTTCGAAATTCAGCTCACTAATCCCTGCCGTCACGCCAGCCACAATACTCTTCCCCTCGTCCAAATCACTCCCTCCTCCTCCTCCTCCTCTTCCATCYCCGACGCTAATCGGACTGCCCAAGCCCTCTCCTGAAGCAGAAGGCTCCGTCCACACCGCTCCWCGCGGCTCCGCTGAAAATCCCGGGTACTCGTAATCGTCCCCCTGCGTGTTCAATTCCAGAAACGTGTATGCGTCCGCCGCTTGTGAGGATCGCAGGTGCTGCTGCTGTTGTTGGAGTTGTAGCTGTTGTTGTTGCTGCTGTTGCTGCAAGGCCGCCTCGAAGAGCGAGGACGCCTGGCCGGCCATGGCGGATGGGCACCTGCGCTAGCTGTTAAATAGGTGATTATCGCAAGTGTATGCCAAATATTACACTGAGTGCCCCCCCGAGACTACACAATATTGTGTGTATTCACTCATATTTTTTTTAGTTTGTTCAAATTTAAAATTATAGATTATATTTCTCAGTCAACCCTTCATTTATGATTTAAAAATGAAAACTATTTTAATATGTATTATAATTGATAAAAATTCATTTGTTACTTCAAAAACTCACAATAATTTGTTTCCTGCATCAAAATTCTTGAAAAAATAACATCAACAAAAAATACATTTGTTCAAAATCAAAGATTATCAAAATTTACATTTCAATGGTATAAAAGGATAAATCTAACTTAATAGTTGCAATTCACTTAAAAGTCGTTAACAAGGATGTTATGGGAGTAAAATATAAAACAAGTAATTGATAAATCTTCAAACCAATCTCCATTGTTACTGGTATCAATTGAAAAAAATTCAAGCTAATTGGTTGTTTTTGTCATGTTTACTCATTTATTTTCACTTTTTGCTATAGAAATTATAACAATTACAATCTTTCATGATCTAAATTGATTTTCTTTAAAGCCATATGTAATCTATAATATCAAGTGCAATCAACCATATATCAAATTGACATATGAATAAAATTTAAAAGCCTAGGTTTAGCTCAACCATGTTGTTTGACCATTTCACAATGGATCTATTCTAGGATTTTTCTTTACAAAAAATTTGAAAAGTGCCAGAAGTGGCATTCACTTCAAACTTGGCAGAGCACTATATTTCAACATTCATCCATTATTTGAACCAAAAAAACACTCTTCAATTGTGTTCATGCACTATTTCATCCAAATTTGGCAATTTCATCTACAATTAATATGGAAATGGAAAATTTCCAACAAAAATAGACTACCTTTATCTAGCAACAAGTAAAGATTTGTTTTGAAATGGTGCAATCTAGCCTCATGGTGCTCTTTAAAAAAGGACAGATACCTTTATCTAGCAAAAAGTAGAAATTTATTTTAAAATGGTGCAATCTAGCCTCATGGTGCCCTAAAGAAAAAGACTAATACCTTTATGTAGAAAAAAGTAGAGGTTTATTTTGAAATGGTGCAATCTAGCCTCATGGTGCTCTAAATAAAAAAGGGGGCTGATCTAGTCCTTTGGGGGTTAATCCTCTCATAGATTTTACTGTCAACATGAGATTAATGCCTACTCTAACTTTAAAATATTGAATCTAACATTGAAAGTACAGTGGAATATCATTGCCCTATCATCTCCCAATAGCAAAAATCGTATATTAACTGTGACCAGATTTTCAGAGGACATTTAAAACTTACAAGAATTCAGTAGTTTAGACTTTCAAAGGACTTCCTGACAATAAAGAACATACACAGTTGCTCAACAATAAATTCTTTAAGTTGATCACGTTAATGAGGACTGAGACCCACATCTGATTTCCTCTTGGATGCGACCAATCTCCAGATCCAAATGATGGAAATAGATATTTCCTAACATGGGAGACAAAACGCTTCCTTCCGGCATTTCCTCCTCTGTGGAAGTGTCGATCCATATAGTACCAAGTTTAAACATCTGCCTCAACGCATCTAAAAAAGCTTCGTCTTCTATTTGCTCCCCTAAGATTTTCAACAGCCGCTTCTGCACACTAGAGTGATCTGTTATGCGAACATCAAACTGTAGAAACCATGAAATTCCTTTCCACCCATACTTTACAGACTTGAGAGCTGAGTGAACATTGGCACCTGGTCTACAATTGGAAGAAAACAAAGGTTCATAGATTCTCTCTAATGTACCTCTGATAGCCTCTTGAATGACCTGATCCTTTGGCCGGACACAAACCCACTCTCKCGACTCACCACGTCCTCGCCTTGCAATTGCAAGTCGTTGCAAATGTTTGAATGGATACGACCGAGTCCGTAACTGATGTGCAGCTTCTTTGAACCAGTTCCAGTCCATTTCTCGTGAACGCAATGACCTGTTCTCCTTGGGAATGTGGGAGATTTCGAGTTCGTTACTGGCTAGAGTCCAGTTCCTACGCCTCTCGTTTAATCTTTCATGAGCTGCTGCTAGTACTTGGGGATCCCCGAGTACGTCGACAACATTGTCAAATTTGCCTTTACTATTTCGCTTCAATCTCCAAAGTATGTCCTCTTTTAAATGCACAGATTCATCAGAAAACTCCTCCCCTGACTCAATTTCGTTGCGAATCAAGCTCCCTTGATCATAACGTGATTTCATGTAATAATCCGGATCTTCCTCAGTCTGCAAATCACTTTGTCTGTGTTCTTCACCTGTTGCAGACATACTTACAAGCCGACCTCCTTGTAACTGTATACGTGGATACACTCTGCTGCTCGCACACCGGARTGCTCCATTCTGAAGATCAACAATGACCTCGATATCAAATTACTAACGTAACGAATGCGAGAGGAACATTCGTGCACAGAACGTTGTTCCATACGTAATATTGTTGACATTGCAAAGCATCGCCATTCATTCTTCCGAGATTAAGTACATTCAATTGCACCGCATCCAATGGTTAAAGAATTCAAACCTGCGGTCTAAGATCAGATCCAAGGTAAACGGCTCCAGCGGTTAAACACTTGGTACAAAGTGGCTGCTGCTCATGAAGGCTTGTCCAATTTCGACYAGACCCCGCAACGTCCTCCAAGGATTTAGACAGGACTGCACCACTGTAACCTAACAGAGCGCGAGCGAGAGAGGATTCCTGACGGCCCCTCCGCGCTGCCAGTCCCAGCATCGCTRATCCGCTGCCTCTAGCAAACCCTAAATCCAGGAGGTTCACCACACAGTCAGATGCATAYAAAATCTAAAATCTTTCACACGTCATGAACTTACATTAACTTCAATAAGTTACCTTTGAATGAAACATCATCCCTAATATCATTTGAGGCACAGTATTATAGCATTCKGCAGGAAAGATTGTTCCTCAGTACTAACAGCATATGAACGAGAGATGTACGCATACCACTTATACTCACTTGTCAAGAAATGACCCTTGAAAGCACTATTTCATTTTAAGTTTAGTTGCTTTATCCTTTATTTTATTTGATGAAAGGTCTTTCTACTATTTATGGGTTGTGTTTGGTAAGCAACATTAAAGGACAAGGAAATGGAGGGCCCTTCAAAATTAGATGGAAAATTTGATCATGCCAAGTTGGGCGTGTAAGGTAAGACAACCCATTGTGGTCAGAATTTGGAGTTTGGCCTCAAGGTACTATTGAAATTTTTCAATATTTTCCCCACTTAAAGACAAGTGTGAGAAACATCAAGTGCAATTGAAATTATATTTTTTCCATAAAGTACGAATTTGCTAGGACTTTTTAAAGTGTTCAGGTTTCCATGGCCCAACAGGGGTTGTAGACCACCCCATAGCCAACAAAATCTGAACCCATGATGGTCATCTCACTACCTAATGCAATCACAATATTTTCTAACATGGAATGCCTAAAACGTCAATCCTTGTAATGAATTTCATACTAAAAAGTTGGAAGTGCCTTATGTGGTCACTAATCACTCCATCACTACCATGTAAGACATTGATTGTGGCCGAGATCTCACAAAACTAAAAAAACCACTATGGGGCCACTTCATAGGTGACCACTATGGAAGAAATAACCGCAATGGGCTGTCTTACCTTAACAGTGACCATGCTCTAAGACACTTTAATGTTTCTTTACACCTTGACCTCTGGAGGGGCTGAAATGTTAGATAGATGTAAGCTTAGATAGGGAGAAAATTGGGATTTGGGAAGAGGGTACATAATGGGTATACATTCCTTTATAATAAAATTCTGGTTTTGATATCTTGGGAAAAAATAAGATATTTGTGAAATTTCTCAGAACATTCATTCTATAGTAAGAATTTCTATGATGGCGGAAACCCTAACACGAGATCAGAGCTCCAGCATCAAGCACAGGAAGCAAAAGACTCCCATTTACTGACCTCAACGACGGATGAAGCGCTGCAATATTAGGAGATCGCATCACCCTGCATCGTTTTAAAATGGTTTTCTGAAAAGACGAGGGAATTCGCAACCACAGTGTATTGATTTCAAGGTTAGAAAACTTCTCCTACTGAATTTGTTGCGCAACAGGAAATGGAAATGGCGCGTGTGTTTGTTCGTGGAACGTAAATCTGTGGTCTTTCCTGCACATTTTTTTGATGCGCTTTTCCTCTGTCTGCTCTGAGTTCATTGCATTTGATGAGCAGTATAAATTTTCCCCTGATTTTGATTAGGGTTTAAGTAGGGTTTTTGGTTATCTTTGTTTAAGTAAGAGTTTTTTATTTTCGTGGATGWCTCAGTGGTTGATGAGCTTTGTATAACCCTCGGATCCCGGAAGCGTCTGGTCAGTCGTCTTACCGAAAATTTTGGCGTGGTGGATCAGAGGCGAGGTTTCCAGTGATCAAATTACGGTACAGAGCATGGTACCTGGAATCTGAAGTTAACCTAAATTCACGTCCTTCACTTGTACGTTTGGCTTTGAGCATTGTAATTCCTTCGCAGTCCGTGCTCCTCGTCCGTCGCATTGTTGCTGCATCATCGAAATTCCCGTCGCTGTTGGCGTCGTCTGTKATCGCCGTCCACTCTCAGGTGCAGAATTCGAACTTTATTATTCCARCTCTCTTCTTGCGGCTTTGCATCGGGCGTGTGGAGGAGTCTCATTCAGATTAGGACTGTGGTAACGAACAGAGTAACGAGTCTAATGGGGGTGCTACTACCTGCAATTCTGATTTGTGATTCACTGTAGTTACTGTTCGCGGTAGAATGGCATATGTTCCATGACCTGAGAATTTTGACTGAACCTACCGGTTGAAGTGGTATGCTTATGGCTCTCTTTCGTATGGTGWTAATAAAGACTTTCGATCTTTCTTGTAGAATGCTTGATACTAYGCGTCTCAAATGAGATGAGGGATGATGTTTGTTTCAAAGGTGGCTTATTTTGGTTTATGTAAAGTCCATGAAGTGCGAAAGATTTTAAGTTTTGTACGCATCTAACTGGGGGGTGGTCCTCCTGGATTTAGGGTTGGGGTCGAGGCAGCGSATCAGCGATGCTAGGACTGGCAGCGCGGAGGGGTCGCCAACAATTTTCCCTCGCACGCGCTCTGCTCGTTCACGGTRGTGGTGCATTGCCAAGGATAGTGTCGAAATCCTTGGAGGACGTTGCGGGGTCCAGTCGTAATTTGTCAAGCCTTTCGAATTTGTATGAGGTGGTGAAGGTGAGAGGCGCAGCAGGGAATGGAGTTCGCGAGTTTCTTTTTGAATTGAGGTCTGGGAGTCGCCGAACAATCACGGGCTCACGCAAGGTTGATACTGGAGTTGAAGCTGCAGCCRTCCCCGCTGGCTCAGCGTCGAAACGGAATTTTGTGGCGTGGTATCTACGGAAGCTCGATGAGCGTCCGCTTTTGACCAAGAGTTTGACGGCTGGAACCATTTACACTGGATCGGATCTTTGTTCGCAGGTGTGAATTCTTTTCCTTCGGAAACAGTTCCAGATTTGAGTATGAAAAATATCAATGCTGCAGAGGAATGCCACTATGAGATTTTTATTAAATTCTCTAATATAATTTTCTGGTATATTCAAAGAATTTATCTCGAGGTATGCACAACTGTCACATGTCACGCTCTGAATACATTTCTTAGAATTTTTTTAAGTCTCGAGCTCGTGAAATAAAAGGGGCCTGGGTGTAGCTGATATTTTTAATTGCATGTTTRGTTTGGTTTGGTTTTGAGAAAATTGGGAAATTTCAGATGCATACATGCAAGTGAGACTGACGTGGATTATGGGCAGGGTCTGTCTGCATATACTGCACGCGATGGGGAGTCAGTAGCGTGGGATGCRTTTAGGAGTGCGCGAATGCTTGCTGTGGGCTTGTTCATGTCCGGACCTTTGTTGCATCTGTGGTTTGGTCAAGTTGGCAAGCTGATTCCTGGTCGTGACATACCGAGTACCCTGAAGAAGCTTGTGCTGGGACAATTGCTTTTTGGCCCTGCTTTCTGTGCCGCCTTTTTTGCGATAAACGCTTATGCGCAAGGTAAATCTCTTCATTGAAGGTTGTAGCTACAGTGTCTTCGTTCCATTCCGTTCTCTAGGATTTCACTTAGAGAGTATGGTTCTCCTGTCGCTTCGCTGTTCTGTTTCGTGTGATTAATCGATGCCGTTTCATTGAGTCTTGTCATTTTTGATAACTGTTATTGTTGGTTATGTGCATGGTGACTTTTTTGGTTGCATATCTTGCCTTTGAGGTTGTACGTTTCCTAATTCAGTTGGAGCAYAGTTCTCKTATGTTTAATGTGCTTATTGGWGATAGTGTATCTTACGAGTTGCGTGGTAGATAAACAATCAGTTAACATGGTTTGTGCTCTTCCACGTTCAGGCGAAAGGGGTGATCAAATAACTTCGAGATTGAAGCGAGATTTGATACCTACTTTAATGAACGGCCTTTTGTATTGGCCTGCGTGCGATTTTATCACGTACCGTTACATTCCTATTCCTCTCCAGGTTTGTCTTCGTGTAGTTTAACTCCCTACCTTTTGCACCTCATGTGATGGTCCTTAATATTGGTGATGCTCCGTATTTTGGAGCTGTATGTACGTCAGTGATGATCCCCATTGCAATTCCTACTTTGCAAACTTTTTGATATCACTCGTGTCGAGTGATTTCTGACTATTTTTTTCAGATTCTTTCTATCGTTTTCGTTTTGATGAATCCTTGAAACTCCTTAGCTTTGTCGTTGAGCATCAGGGTAAGGACTTTTACTTGTCTTGGTATACCTGTAAATTTTAATTATTAGTGTTTGCTTGTGTGCAGCCACTCGTTAGCAACTCCTTCTCCTTCTTGTGGACCATTTATCTGACTTTCATGGCGGGTAAGAAAGCTGCTAAGGTGTCACAATTGACTCTCGATTCCGAAACAGATTCTAAGGAGYCGCCWTGATGGAGTTTAAGTATTTAWTTCCGGAGTCGAGCGAGCTGGAGGGCCATACCCAAWTATATGGAGTTGATATCACTTTGCGGGATTTTTAGACATTTGGTTAGTTCTAGGTAYGAGTATTCAATTTATTCCTGATTTATTTTGGAACAGRTGAAMTAGTGAACCAAATTGAATGCTGGTCGTTAKGCATGGAAGGCAGTTACGGAAGATATGAGCATTTSTGTAGTTTTTGTACTACTTTTGCCTCACCTGTGTATCCAGCTTCCAGTGTGATTCATCTTGCCCGCAAGGTGCCAGATTGTGGCGCTGGTCAAACATTGAAGWTAAATCAAGTTTACCGAATTCCTATTTTGAGTTTTATTTCAGTCGATCTTTGTTGTCTATCTTTGATTCCGTCGAACTCTTTCGGATAAAAGTATTGTGATTTACTATTTAAACCAATCTTAATGTTCCGAGGTAGTCGAAATTTCCCAGAGTGAAATTTGTAAACCACACACACGTGTTGAGGAAAAGTGCAACTTTGAATAATAATTTAGTGATGACTTTCATGCACATGCTGTAAACCATGTTAACKTCRTATTCATATCCCTATAATTGTATWTTTTACTCATACCCCATTTTTGAAAGCCCATCGTGCACTTATGTTATCTTTGATATTGTGTGCCATAGTCATAGTCTTCTAAGATAATTGGTCATGTGATTTTTGAGTCAGTGTGCAATTTATATTGGAATTTCCTTCTGATCCAAGTTCATCATTCTATTCATCACCATTTTGGGTTGCCATGACAACTTTCAACATTAGTTCTTGTAGTTTTGTAAACAGACTATCTTTGCCTAAATTTGAAATGTAAAGAAAGTAGGATGTAAAATGTAAAAATAAAAATAAATTGTGACTAATTATATACATTATTCTTAGTAGTATCTTCTCTTGTCATTCTTTAATTATTCTTGCAAAGTTTCTCCTATCTTAACTCAAGAAAATAATTTAGTACTATTTTATCCTCAATCAATTTACTCATCATTTCAATAGCTAATTCACTCTGTTTCTTCGTCAGAGCTTTCTACAAGGTCACTTACAAGTAAGGGAACTTTAACAATATTTTCGTAGTCTTTCTTAATGACCTTTTTTTGTTGTGAAACACTACAAATGCGTGGTTTAGAAGTTATGGGACATGGAAACAAACCAATTGTTTTCCTACCTCTTCCAAAAAAACCTTTTTTACCATAAACTCTAATCCGTTTTCCTTTATCTCGTTCTTCAATTGTCCGTTTTGTTCGAGACACACTTTCATTTCCACTATGCAATTCACCTTCTATTGTATTTCTAGAACCACGTTTAATATCCAGTAAGACAAAATTGCATTGATGTTTATTCATACCTTTGATAAGTGAATTCCACCATTCTTTTCCTCTAAAAAGTATTGTTCATTGAGATCAATYTCATGTGGGGTTTCAATTTTATCATCATGAGGAATTTTTATAGGTTTTGCTTTCTTATTTCCTTTGCGGGTGGAAGTTTTAGTCCAAACATTTGCCCTCTTTTTAGTTTTTTTTGTTACAACATCTTTGTTTGGATCTTCCAAAATTTCATATGACATTGATGTTTCTTTGTTTGTTGGTACATTGATGAACAACTCATCATTTTTCTCTATCATTTGCAATCATAAAATGATATCATGGTATCTATAATCTATAAAGGATATATTATTGCAAAAAAATGTTCTTTTCACTTGTCTTATTATCAAAAGACTAGTAATTAAAGATCCATCAATTATAGAACATAATTTATTTAATCAAGATAATTAATTTGTGGAAAATGCTGAAATTTTGATATTTTAATTTTTGAGAACAATAATCTTTATTTATATATTATCATTTAATACACGCTTTAAGAAAAGAAACCATTGGTAATCTTACCAATTTCATCTTCAATAATTTTAAAGTTGATGTCGACAATTGTTGTCTCTTTTATTTCTATCTTTTCTATTGGTGTTATTTTAGGTTCATCATCTAAGCAATATGGATCATCATCTATTGGCATATCTCCTAAATCATCTATCATTTTTTCCCTTTGAAGTTTATTATATTAAAAAATTGATTATTTCATTTTAAAATTAGAAATATTGAGATTTGATTTAATTTTGATTTTTCTTATGACTTGATATGGGCATCATTGAATTGTGAAAACTTTTTTTAATTGTTCAATTTGTTGAGGAAATTTCTCATGGATTGTAAAGAAACCTTTAACAACAAGTAAAAAATGAAAAACAAAATTGAAAAATGGTATTTTTGGATTACTATCAAAATCAAATATCTCAATCTTAAAACCACCAATCATACAATCTAAAATCTCACGAGTTAAAATCTCATGATTTGACTATAGAGTTCATTTCATTTAGTGTTATTACAATATAATCATACAATTAAACAATCTCTAAAATCCATCAATTAATACCAAAAATATAAACAAAAACTATCAATTTTTCATTTACACAACGGTTTCATAATATTTGAGCATACTTTTTAATATTGATAGATACTACGGAAAGAAAGTTTTATTAAATATTAACTATATTGCAACAATCATATTTAAATACAAAAGTAGAAGTCATATTGCACATTCATCCTTTTCTAATTGCACATTTTTTTGATAGCTCTAAAACCTTTTATAGTGTCTATAGTTGTTAATTCTATGCCAAAAAACTTCGTAAGTTCATTTGTTCCTTAAGGTCAAGTACTATAAGAAGGTCTAAAACAAGGTCTCAGACAAGGTCAAATATAGATAGAATATTATAGCTACACTATCTCATGGATTCATATAAACTGAATGCTTGACAAATGTTTTAGAAACTATTTTTTATCGATCAAAGAGGCTTGTATATAAAACAATTGGAAATTTAGTAATCCAACACTTTTTTAAAAATTGGATCTAAAAGAAAAAGAATTTTAGAATTTTTTCCTTATTGAACCATTAGGATCAAGTATGAAAAAAGGAAAATAAAATTTGCCGACATGGTTTATACTTTATATATTGGTGCCCAACTTAAACTTATCAAAAATAGGTGGCGACCATGGGACAAAGACAAGGCAATGGTCATGCAAAAAGCATGAAAAATCATTCTAAATACAAAATAACCGTTTTCTACATGGATGGCATGGATCAAAGAGTTGATGTTGTTACTATWCTAAATGCTCATMTCCTCTCCTTTMTACTATTGGCAAMCAATAATTAATTTTATTGGAAATAATATTAAATACTTAAATTTTTGATCTCTATAAACAAATAAACTCCTACATCTATAAACTTGGGAAAATCTTGAAAATATATAAACATGTAAGATTTGAATTTAGAAATTAGTAGTTTAAAATTTAAAAAGAATTAAATTATTAAATTATTGAATTATCAACTTTTTAATCTATAAGGTTTTAAACTTTTAATTCTTTAGGTGATTGGAATGAAAATAGCCCTATAGAGCATCTACAATGCAAACTTGGTAACTAAGCTTTGTAACAACAAATTACAAATGGTGGGGCATTCAAAGAGGCCAAGATAGTGCTGGGTTTGTTTTTGGCAAAGGTGTTCCACTGCATGGATGGTTTAATAAACCCTATTTCTAATTTTGATAAAAGATCCTCTAAAGCGTGGTATTTGTTGGCAAAATCCTTGTAGAAGATTATCTTATTTTGATCTTGATTCAAAGCCAGTATGTAATATTATTCTTTGACTATTTGTTGGATAGTGGTTTAGAAATTTTTAGGTACTTTTTTTTTTGGACTTTTCATTGCAAATTTGTTGTATTTTTATACTGCCTAAAAAACAAGAGTAAGTTGTGCCTTCTTGCTCCATTTGTTTTGAAGACCTACGGTGATGAGACTTGGCAACTTCATCAAGTGTTGTGCAAGATATTTGAAATGAGTCCCAAAAACAATGGATACTTTGACATATCATATCTCACAATTTTTTTTGTCATCTTAGGGTTCCAAAACTTGTGTCAGTTCTTTATTTGATAGTTTATAATAGAAGGTTGTTATTATGTGGACATAGGAGTGTGAGCCCATGAGCCTAGAATACTACACACCTATGTAATAGGATAGAAATCGTCTATAATTATAAGGTATATATGTTATATATGTTATAATTACCATATTATAGGTGTTTATAATACATACACCTTCTACATTATGTGGTATCATTCTATATTATAGGTACCTATATTGTAGGTTCAATGCTCACAAGCTCGCATTCTTGGACTCACATACTAGCCACTGTTGGTTTATATTATCTGGTGTGGATTGTTATTTTGTTGTTTCCTATGATTTCTATCAAAAAAATTATTTGCTCTTATAACTAAAAAAATATTTGCAAAGAAGTATGCTCGCAGATGGAAGTTCAATTACATCAGGGGTCTCGAAGAATTTGAAAATTAGGTTGAGCGAGGGTTTTTTGATGGCCTATCCCAGCAAATGTTGGAGGTGGGAGTATGCGTGGGTGTAGGTATATAAGGGAGGCAACCCATTTCCGATCACACACACACACACATTTCCAATCTATAGATTGTTGTCTTTTCATGAAGTTATGGGGTAGTCCGTAGAGGTGTTGTGGCTCATTATGATTGGTTGCAAGGCTCTCAATATTCCAATCAGCCCTTGGTCAATTTTGCAATTAGATTATGGTCAGAAATAGAAAGATCTATATCACCATTATAGGTCAAACAGAATCTTCCACTAAAAAATTCATAGTAATTTTGTTTTATGTAATAAGATTTTGGAAAAATACGCAATCCTTCCAAACTCAATTGCAGTACATGGGAAAAATTCCAGATTCAAAAAACTTGCGCTCCAAATATGCATAATTGCTTATTTGTTCAAGAATGGGTTGCCTACTTTATATTACAAATGAAAATTTAGCCACAATGGTCTTTGTCAAGACTATTTTGCAAATGATCACATTTTTGATGATGCAAAATTTAGATTTCTTTTTTGTATGAGAAGGCCTTTACTTCTACATATTGTTAAAAAAACTGGTACATTTAATTTGTGGTTTATCCAAAAGCTAGATGTTGTAGGATGGCTATGGTTGTCTTCTTTGCAAAAATGCATTGTGGCAGTACGCATTGCGGCTTTATGCTTTGGGGGTTTAAGCATGTTAGTATATGAGATGGTTGTGGTTGCTACAGATAAATATTGTCATGTAGATGAGAGTATTGCCCTCTTTGCCATGAAGCAATTTACCATTGTCATTTGAGGTTGTTTTGAAGCTACTTTCTTACGTCAACCAATCTAGCTTGAAAACAAAAAATATCAACAGTGCTAGAGGGTTATAGATGTTTGAAGGCATCAATTCCATGCATTGAATGTGGAAGGATTGTCCATTGGCATGGCAAGGACAATTCCAAATTAAACAAGGATGGTCTCAAATGCATTATTTTAAAGAACATCGTTGTCCAATCCTTATGACCTTTCTTTTGGTGTGAGTTCAAGGATTACAGAAATTACACTATAATGCTTATCTCTAATATCTCCATTTCTACTCAAAATTTGATATTACTTTAAACACCTTTATAATTACTATGATATTTTGAAATAAATGATTTTAAAAATCATAGAAATTTCAATTTAATTTATTTACTAATAAGTATAAAAGTAAATTTAAAATAATTATTACTACATGAAAAAATATGAAAAGTTTGAAAATTTTGAATTGTGTTTTTTAGTATAAAGTTTGTTCAACCTAAAATCCTACGGATCCCAATATCATTAGTTATGAAAATCCACTGAAAGTCCATTAATGGTCTTAAATGGCTAATTACACTCATTGGTGGACTTCTACAACACAAAAAAGAGAGGCTTCACCAAACTAGCAAGGTGATGACCTTGTGTGGTTTCAAATTGGACTACCTCAATGCACCTTGCAAATTCATATAATTATACAATGCACTACCAAGAATTGAAATCACTTGAGATTTATATACTAATTTGTCCTAATTGTGAGGATAATTTATCAAAGTTGTACTATTTTGACTTTGTGCAAATTGAAATTGTACCAACTTACAATGATGGTACTAATTTTTTAGGTGAGTAATCAATGTAGTTATCTCATAGCAAATTCACCAATCTAACTACCAAAATTTATTAGGGGTTCACCTGTTATCCATTCAAAAATGTCTTCCAATGCCCTGTCCCATGTCCCAATTACAAATATACCATCTATGCATATACAAATATGGTTGCAATATAAGGACAATTGTTATGGCTATGAATAAATATGAATAAATACATATGAAAGTATGGATCCATTTGCACAAATATGCATTATTTCATATCTTTTGAAGCTTCAAACTTAATCACCTTTAGTATATATCTGATTCTCTGTACATTATGATAAAGCAAGGGTTCCACCCCAAATTTAGTAAACATGGGACAACTAGAGAATCACCMTACATATTTTTTTTCAATGTTGTGGGATCCAAAATGGAACATAAAAGAAAAGTGATWACTGTGCAACTATAAAATTTGGTCACCAATGGTACATGAAAAATTCATCTAGCCAAATCACAAGGACACTATTTTGTTGCAACAAATTCTTATTTGTCCCACTAGTGCAACTTGATATTTAGTCTTCCAACCAACCAACCACAAGTCTCTTTGTTGGCGTAGTTGTTGTCCCCGGCAAAATCGCAATTTTTGTTATGCCAAAGAAAACTCCAGAAAGAATGCAGATTAATAATTAAAATATGTACAAAAAATTGTGATTCTTGACTCAAATGCACAGCACCTGAAGGGAGTAGTTTCAGGTCGCTCTACCTCCGTTTGACGATAGAAAATATGGCTGAACTGCTTACTCGGACAATTTGAGGTGAAGCTGCTCATTGACAATCCAGAGAAAACCAGGTCATAAAACGGATGCAAGCCACAAACACCAACACACAAAAGCATGGCCACAAAGAGAGATTTCCATGCCATAGAGCATGGCTGCTTCATCAAAACGTCCAACAAGGCGCTCAAACATCGACTCTGAATGTGAGGGTTGTAGCTTCTGTCAATGCAAGCCTCCTCCACTTTGATCCAGGGTCAACAAATAATCAATTGATCGAAGAAACTTGACTATGTCCACTCCCTCCCTCTCTGCCATATAGAGAGTCAAATTTCATATGCACTTGAAAGCAGAGTAAAACGTTATCTGCAACAACAAAATTCCTACAACCTTAAAATACAAAAGTGAATGAACAACCCAAGGAGCATTCAAAAAGCTTACTACAGCTACCCAGAGGAAGAGTGATTGTGCCGCTACTGGATTACTCCAACATTTTGGTCCAGTCATGAGGTTCCCACATCTTGGCAAAATCTTTAGCCAACTTTTCTTGGTCCTTCCTCGACAATGCCTGAGCGTGAAAATCCTCTTCTTCAATTTCTAGCATTCCTTCCAGTACAACCCTGCCGAAGTCYGCCTTGAATTTGCTCTCGTCATCAATCACATGAGCATACCCTCCATTCATCCCAAACTCCACATGGAAATAAGGAAAGTTCTTGGGCACGGAGGAACGTAATCCTTTTGTCCTAGTGTCTATAAGCCTTTTCGCATTATGCTGAGACCACTCACTCTCTGCTTCATCTATAGCCTGCATTGAATTCACAACATCGAATTAAAATATAAAAAACTTACAGTAAGGGCAAGAACATCCAAAAGTGCCTTCCAAAAGCAAAATCAGCACACGTGAACCCTGAATCACCCTGAAGTGCATGTTCTAGACGATAGAAAGAATCGGAAAAAAGCAGAAACATAGCATTTTGCGCCTCTTGCTCTAGTCAATTCACACTTGATCAAATACTAATATCCAAGTTATTCTCCAAGTTGTTGATCATAATACATCTTCACAAAACTCCAAATCGAGAGATGAATTGAGGCATAAGGATTTAAAATCTGACCTTTTTGAAGTAGAGRGGTGCATCCTTTGCAAAGGAAGTTGGAATGGGGATACATTCCACAACGCAATGGCGCTTCTGGCGTGCAAGGTGCATGGCTGTCTCCAAGAATATAGCTTCCTTATTCTGCTCAGCAAACATGCGCACCAGACATTTCTTGAAATTACGAAGCTCCTCCCAAGTATCATCATCAACATTACGCGTAGCTCCCTCATGTTGCATAGGTACTATGTAGCAATGGCCATCTACAAGAGGTCGTCTTGGAGGTAAGGCGAGGTATGTGAAGTTCGCAATAGCCATCGTCAGATGCTTGGGTCTATTTACGTTGTCRAAACATAGTTGACAACGCTCCGCTTGGGTTTGAATGCGATTGTAACTTTGAACTGTGGGSCGTTCTTTTGCAGGTTTCTTCTTCTTCTTCTCGGCTTGAGGACCTAAGTCGTCATATTCGTCCTCTACTTTAAACGTCTTGTTCCGACCTATCATTCCTGCCATTGCGTTGTCTGCGCTTTCCCTCCGCGATTCTAAAGTCTTCTTTCCCAGAGCCTCAAGTCTTGCCAGAACTTGCGACGGCCCAGATTTGGACTGCTTTTCTTCTTCTTCTTCTTCTCCGTCAGCTGGTCGCTCCCCAGGAACATTTGCAGCTTGCTTCTGCTGACRCGAAAAAAATCGCACAAGTGCTTTAAGAGACAATATAACTGCAGACCCACAAATCACCTTGCACATATACTCTTCTCTTGAAAAGCCTCAATAAAAGAGTCTCTTATGATCTACAAACTCCATTCAATTAAGATTTCGTCCCACACAAGGAAACATAATCCTGAGGCCCTGCCCGCACCAAGCAAGTAGAGCCACAAAAGCTAAATGGAATTAGGATTAGAAAACTCAATACTTACGAAATTTAAGGTCTAACTACACACAAGATTTAGCTAATTGACGGCACTTGGTTGACGTTTTCATTCCATATCAACAAAATGCCAAAAATGACAGAAGATAATTTGTCCTCGTACCTGGAGCTCGTCTGCTTCTTTATGYTTGCCTCGTAGCCGCAACTGCATCACTTTTGCGGCAATTTGATTACTACTTAAGTTCTGCACCTGCACAACACTACCTTCACCCTTTCGCTCAGCACCAACCACTCTCGTAGATGGTGGTCCCATGTCATTCTTTACACCCGCATTAGGAGCATCCAGTTTTGCAACAGGCTCAGTAGTTGCAGCATTTTCGACCTCATATGAACCAGTCGCGTTTGCATCCTTGTGAGCTTCCACTCTTGTGACCGACTTTGAAATAGTAGATACACGAGCACTAGTGTCGGATTTGGCATCACCCTCCTTCACAGTCCTAGTGGTTTCTATCYTAGTAGTAAAAGTGCTCGTCACAGTTGAGACACGAGTCGAAGCGTTCGACTCGTCCTGAGGCATGGAAGAATCCAAGCTCTTTAAGAAAGATCCATCGTTGTTGAATTTGTTGTACGTTTGAGCGGCAGCCTTCAGTACAGCAGCATCTTCAGGTCTAATGCTTCCTCTATTTCTCCATGACAATTTTCGGTCTACCTGAGGTTCCCTCATGCGATTATCTTTGGCTTTGACATCTTTCAAATAATCTCTACTCCCTGTTCTTATTCTCTTATCATCGGCATCCTCTCCTTCGTTGGTTTTTTCTTCTTTCGTCCCTTCYGAAGCTCGAGGAGCGTCGTCCGTGKTTTTTCTCGTTCTGTCTCTCTTAGCGTGCATGTGTGCATTTGCATGCGCTGCCCTTTGGACTGAGACGCTGTTGGTCAATGTGGCTAACGATCCCCATCGCTCCTCAACAACCTGAGAAATCCAATATCCAGTGAATTCCTCAAAGAACATGTCAAGAGCATGAGGCGTAACACACTAAAAATATTTGGCTAGTCTTATTTTGCCCACACATTAAATCATCACAAACTAGAAAACAAACCTCATCCAGCTTTCTCCCCTCTCGTGCAGCCTGCTCTTGTGCTCTTTTCAATGCTTTCATTCGCCAACTTGCACCTCCATCACCAACACCTGGAGGTGGAGGCAACCTCCCAGGACCTCCTGCACGCAAACCTCCCTTTGCTTCTTCAGAGGGCAGTCCTTTGCCATCGTCTTTCCAGTAGGGATTGAGTTCTTTAATGTTGCTGACCGGTTTCTGAAGGCAACACACAAAAAAGATGTYTCAGAAACTGAGCCCCGGTCCATACTCGAGGCCAAGCGACAAACCTCAAAAAGGATGAAGACGAGGTATAAATTGGCCTTAAACCCGGCAGCCTACCTCTGGTTCAAGACGTAGSGCATCATCCTGTTTCGGAGCGGGTGGTCGTTCGGGTACAAGGCTCATCCACTCTAAACCTGCTTCTCTTCTCTTACTCTCTTGCAATCCACGACTTACCTTCTTGCTAGTAAGATCCTCTGCAGTAGGAAATTACAAAACATCAATACTAAGGAATTGTCAGTGAGAGGGCTACCACAAACTAGTACCCTCCCTTACACTTAACTGCGTTAAACCCTGCCTATTGTAACGCCAGGCCTAATACAATAGACTAGGTTTTCCAAAACAGATTCTTGGTTTTTCTACTAGCGAATATAATTTGTCATTAGATCATCAACCCTAAATACAAACAACTCAACAACGACAGCACAACTTGATAAAAAAATCAAAATCAAAATACCTGAGTCCTCAGATGACTTGTTGCTCTCGTCACTGCTGTACTCCTCTTCTTCTACGTCATCCATGTGCTTGTGCTTYGTTTTTCTCTTGTGGTCAACTTTCGASCCATGCTTCCGCTTCTCGTCTTTACTGTGCTTTGATTTTCCTTTACGATCATATTTATCTKCCTTCCATCCATGCTTCCGTTTCTTCGAAGTCCTCTCCCCCTTGCGCTCCTCATCGCGTCCCTATACCACCAATGTAGTACAAAGGTAAGTTCCTTTACACCATGCAGATTGAGAAATTCACACATGAGTTGAGAGAAAGTATATTTACCTCGGCAGCAGTGGCAAGCACTTCGTCCCTGGGAATACAGCGCACGCTTCCCAACATAGCGTCCGAAGCGCCTCACTGCGAAGGTCTTTTGAATGCCCCATTAGAATTCCAGACGAAACCCAATCCTAATTCTTAGGGTTACCAATCCACTTTGACTTCTGGCGAATCACAACAAGGACACACGAGACGCCAGCAAATCGTACCACATAAGCATGCAAACATGAAGGAGATCCAACAAACAACTGTCATTAGGTTCACGAGAAAGCGAAAGCACGATCAACGGTAGCATACTATATGTACACTAGAGTATTGATTGCAAGATTATGACCTAACCATGTTGCATTTGGTTAACAATGTCAGGGAAAGATACCTGATTGCGACCCGTGCCTTCAACTGGAGACAACCAAGATTGGCTTAGTGTGCATGCTTACTTAGGAAATGCAACACCCTAAAAGCTTGAACGATGAGTCCAAATTGCTGTTGAGAATGTGTACCACCCTTAATATTAGTGSGTTGTGTCGGTTTTAGATCATTTTCAAAAGAAACTTTGAACCCGTATTAACTTCTATAACTTTTTATTATGATATCCAACACAGGCATACTTAGTGCGTTGTAATCCCCATGCAGTCGCTAACAAATACGTCAAGTCTAACAATAAAAAMCATACGACCTTAATCCATAACATCCACCTGTGAGCAACAAGAGGCTCACAACAACCAGAAGTGCAGAACCCATAAACGGAGGAGGAATCATACCCTAATTTGGCCAACAACCATAATTCCACCAAAACYTAGGCTCAATGTCCATGCAAGAACTAAAATCGAGTTTGAAAGTTTCGTGAATCTGATGAATTGACATCAATACACTTAAAATTGCTGCAATTCGGGCACGATCGCTACATGCGGCGAGTAAATGAGAGCAATGAGGTGCGGAAAGCTTACAACAATGGCGCAATTCGTGTTGATGAAACTRCTGCAGGTGAATGCAAAGGAACGAGCGAAAGCCAGTTGCTGTTGAAAGAGACTCCGGTTYAGGGCTTCCTCGCCGGGCAGATTGTTCGGAGCAGGCATGGATATATATATTTCCTAAATCAATATGTGTCAATTTTGCATTGGGAATGTCAGCGTTTAGACGACGGCGTGCTTGCAGGCGATATGGGAAATTAAGAAATTACACTCATTTTCCTATTAGTGCACAAGGGCCCGAAATTAGTCACAGAAAACGACAGCAAAAGGACGGACATGTACAAGCTTAAAGAGCGAGCTGCAAAATTSACAGCCTCTCTGAACCAGCTCAGCGACCTTTCTAAACGAACTCAAACGCGAAAAATAGGTAACCAATTTGAACTTCATACTCGATCTYAAACAGAAGATAACCATAGGCCCGCAATTGCAGTACGAAAGAAAGGAAAAAAGCAAATTGACCACCCGCTCAGTAAACCCTAACCTGAATCGCGACGACAGTGCACCGAACTGCTCCAAGCTGCTCGAAAATTGCTCTTAGACGCTCCAAAATTGCTCRAAATTGCTCGGAAGCAACGTAATCACGTCTAGACGAGAAGCGCATCGACAGATCATTTCGCCGGAGTGAAGGGGATTCTAGTCTTCAGGGCTCCGAGAACGAGAGAAAGAAGGGGGTGAAGACTCGACGGACGATACTCAGTCTCGTTCGTTGCTTTTGAGGACGACAGTCCACCGCAAGAGATTTCGTTGCTCGGGGTGCTACTCTTTATAATCGCACCCTTTATAGGCACGTGATTTTAAGGAGATGAGAGGCTGAGTGGAAWATCTAAAACTACGGTAAGGTAGGAGGTCCTATAGTGGAGTATGTAAGAGCTGGACTGAATTTTGGAGAGGTAAAACATCTTGAAATATTTTTCAGTAAATTTTCCTTTAATGACAACTGGAATTGAAATCTCACCCATGTTGTTTCATATTTTTTGGAGCTTTATGGAATTAGTTATAAAATTTTGAAGTTGAAGTGGCATAGGGCTATAAAACAGAGCACCTCCTAAAATGTACATGGGTTGTACATTTTTGAAAGCTTTGAAAAAGAAATATGTATAAATTTTATACATTTAAGAAGGTGCTCCATTTTAGAGCCTACTCACTTTTAGAACCTCCTCCCTTAGGAACATCCAAAACTGATAATGTACCTAGTGGTGTCAATATCAAGACACTGTAGTTATTTGAAAACCTAAATTAGATGGGCTATAAATAGATTATTGTTTGTTGACTAAAATAATAAGCTATCTATAGACAATCTAGCTTCAGGTTCTAAAATCATTGTCTCACCTAGAAAGTGAGGCCATTGGGTGTAGGTTTGGTTTGGGATGCTCCTACTTTAGATACAACTTTGTGAAGCTTTGTTTTTAGAAATTACTTTTCATATGGGGAAAAACTCCATTGATGATATTTATATTGGAGATGGTTTAACAAGATTGAAATATGAAACTTTGGTTAGTGGCTGGAAAAAAAAACTAGTGTGCTTGTGTGTTTGCAATGTCTCTATAAAATTTCCTTCAAGCTCTTATGGAATTCTTTTTGAAAATATAATAATAATAATAATAACATGATACATCTCTTTCTTGCAATATAATCATTGATAGTTGTGTGCAACAATGCAAAGTCCTAGTTCTTGTAGAATATTTCTATATTTAGAGTAAATTGATCTCATTTCATGGAAAAATGTTCCATAAGATGCCAACAAATTGATGATGACTGGGGATAGATAGTTGCGGATGACATGATATGTACGAGTATGGATGAATTTGTAGGATAGTAGCCCTCAAGATCAACGGAGGTCTAGGATAAGTGTCACATTTAGGCACTTCTACCTTAGACTAAGCAATTGTTCTCTCGCTAGTTCTTCCCAATACTATACTATCCTCAAATTAGAAATTTCAAATCTTTTGTACATCTTCAAAACTAAACTCTTCAGTGCAAGCAAGAAATCTAGAAGAGACAATTTTTCATTGATGTTGATTTTGGATATACTAACCATACAAGTATTGTGCTCATGTGAAAATGCTAAAACTTTGCATTGGGACTGATGCTAAGGTCAATTTTAGACCAAGATGCATTAGAAGCAGAGCCAATATCCGGGAAGAACCGGCGGCTAGTTCAAAGTTAGCCAGTGGATTTGGCCAAAAAACCAGTTGCACTTTAGAAACACCGGCCAAAAACTGATAAAAAAGACTAAATTTTTTTTATTTTGTATGATAAATAGAAGAAATAACCAGACATTATGTTGGAACAACCTGTTCAGTTTTGGAGTTGAAGGAAATTGGTTGGTAAGAGTCAAAATTCTTCCCAAACACTGAGCAGAGCCCAATAAACTTGTTTTTGAAGTTAATGCATGTTCTCTTGTAATCAATGGGGATTACAGTAACAAGAATACAAACTTGAMCATGTCATATTTGAAAGATCCAACTACTAGATGCATTTAAAATAAATAAACAATTTAAAGGATTTTAGCCCTGTTATGGGAGAGAGTGAGTGTTCTGACCTCAAAACACTTCAATATTTTAGTGATTAAGCATTGATCCGTGCTCTATAGAATAGCAAAGCTGAACAATGGTTAATAGTGGAATATATATCTGTGATAAGCTTCAAGCATTGATGCAGTAATATCACAATGCATAATATATGGTCCTACAAAATCAAGTTACAAAACCCTGAAGCAACAATAAATGTAGAAATGGCAATAGTGGAGATGCTGATTAAGCGCCTAGAAATTAAACAACTCACTGCACCTGTACGGGCAAGAGACCATTGTTGAACCTKCATGTAGACAACACTTCCTTGGAAACTGTAAACAGTAACAGAGTAATTTAGTGTCGCTATGGTTGACAGAGGCTACGACATTGCTTAACGAAGATATGCATCTTTGATGATTAATTTCACGAGAAGTGACTTAAAACTACAATTCTCATTTGGGGGATAAACATTTAGTTTCCTCTGCCTTTCCATCGCCGCCGCTGTTCTATCTGCAATCCAGCCTGATGCAATGGTTTGAACCGGCCCTTACGAATATCTTCAAGACTGATGGGTTCACCCACTCGGGGAACAATCCGCACAGGATGAGCCTCCGTGTTGAACACCCATTCATCAAGTGGAATCACAGTGGAGGGCGAAAACAGAAGGTAGAGGTACTTGAGAGTCTCTGCCAAGAAGAAACTCTGCATCTTGTCATCCTTTTCACCAGAATTGACCTGTGAGCACAAACGAAAAGGAACCACACTGTACCCTCAGAATTCTGTTATGTAAACTCGGATAGAGTCACAAAATAAGCAAAATAAAAAAACAAAAAAACATGTTGAGTGTTGTATTGTTGCTAGATCCGGGGTCATGATTTCAGTCGACTGCATATATATTAGAACACACGTCGTGAAATTGAATCAGCACACAAGTGTATGCGGGAGGAGAGACAAAAAGATGTTAGGAGCTTCTTACATCTTTTAAGCCAACATAACCCGTAGGTATCCGCGATTGGGCTTCAAAGGCTAAAAATATGTCCCATCCCCAATTGCGGTACTTCTGGTTACCTGTCTTGCGCCACAGATACATGAACGACTCTATAGTTTCAGGTCTCAATATGCTCCATAATGCCCCAACGTTCATTCCCTGTGAGTGAGTCCCCTCGTCAATAATAGTACAAGAATCTCCCCATGTGCACATAAAAGGAAACTACTGACCTGGACCACTARAACATTGATTTCTTAACAGTTTTAGGTTGGACTGAGAGAGACGCGGAGGGATTAGGGCTCCTCACCGCATCGTCAAAGTTGTAGAATTCCCCTGCCAGCTTTGTTGGTGTTGACATGTGCATATTGTAACATGTCTTGGCAAGCTGCAGAACAAAAGGTCAAGCCATTAACAGTGAGCTAGAGACGGGACTCACATGAGCACGAGTTTGTGATCATACAATTTCCCCAACTTCTATGGGTTCAGAAAGATCTGACTCCATATAATTTTTACAATGCCAACTGCGAGTTCAGTACCTCCTCAGCAAGGTTCAGGTATTCCTTGGCTTTTTCAGGCGATGCTCCCTCCATGCCAAGAACCAGCATCCCTGGCGCAAAGCACGCCAACTCATCCATCTACTCCGCCCACTCACATTTGTCAGTAATGCAGGCCGACGAAAACTCTTTTAGAGTGCACCTKGTAAGAGTTCGAACTGGAAAAAAAACATTACAGGAAAGTTGGAAGCTCATTTTACTTGAGAAAAAGCATTCACTGAATGTTTGATTCGATAAATTACCTTCTTTATCAACTGACTACCAGATTTTTCTGCAAGGTAAGTGTAACCATTTGCCGTTCTAAAAACAAGACTCTTCATGCCTTCCATAGACTGCTCCCACATCTCTCTGCAGAAGAGAAAAAATCGTCACAAGTCCGATATAAGTATGTCGCTTAAGCCACATATCCATATGGTCACATTATCAGCTTCCAAATTCTTTAGAAAAGTCAATAGAAATTTCCAGAACTCTGATGAATACCTGTAATGCTTTACAACCTCTGTTCTGTTACCCTGGATCCAAACCTTCAAGAGATATTCATAGAAACTGGCAATTGCGAACAAAGCAGATAAAGATCAGTACTTTGCACTCGACAAAGATCTTTTGTGACTTCTAAACGCATTGTTAAATTCTGATACTAACTCAATTTGGTTGATCTCTGGAAAGAATACTAATATATCAATTTAAAACGTTGGTCCAAATCCACAGGAAAGTACACATTCATGTACAGTACTRRAGATGCTTGRACCTGTCCCCCATGCCTCCAAAGGTTATTACACCACCCGAATTCGGCTGACCGGAGTCAGGATTTATATAATAAGGTAAAAGACCGTCGCTTGGAAACACCTTCCTTAGCTGCTTGATCACCTTCTCAGCCTGTCAACGAAAAGGCATACAAATCAAAATGGAATACTGAAATCAGATCCAACACAAAAGTGRCCACATGACTCGTYAAGACATRCATTTTCTWTTCAACTAATCCCKAAGGCCTACAACTTGCGCGGGTTACTCATGTATGTTGTTATTGAGTGATCGGAAAAGTACAAAACTAATTCACCCAATCTGAAATCCTGGGTGAAAGCAAAGAGGCCCTTAAAACTATTTCCGTAAAATAGTCGTTAAGTTCATCAACATRAGGAGATAAAACTGCAAGTAATCCTCTGTTATTCATAATCATTTGAAATTAATTAGGAATACAGGTACACTCCCAAACACTGTAATCGGGTATCAATGCAAGCCGAAGACTAAAAATTTTGTTAGCATTAAAGAGGTCAAGGACAATTGGCTGAAAGAGGTTAAGGACAATTGATGATGGAATTGTGCTGATAGTACCAGTCCTAATGGCTATCATAGGGATT
Source organism: Pleurozium schreberi (assembly GCA_006891605.1). NCBI lineage: Eukaryota > Viridiplantae > Streptophyta > Bryopsida > Hypnales > Hylocomiaceae > Pleurozium > Pleurozium schreberi. The sequence goes on along the minus strand of VACF01000386.1, from coordinate 27,434 downwards.
GAAAAATTCACCAAGACAACAAGATGCAAGAACAATTAACCTTCTCTTTGTATTTTGGCACGCCTGTTCGTTGCGATAATGCAATAAGCTCTACTTGCTCAGTCCCTAAGTCAGCCAGTATGCTTGCACCCTGAACGGAGGTTGCAACTTCTATTAGACCATTTGCCAAAGCAAGGAAAGAAATAACTTAAAGATAATCAAAGAGCTAGATAATACAGCATCTACAAAAGGTAGTTAGATGCGTACCCCAGACCAACCCGGGTTGCTAGCATATCCAGTTGCCAAGTTGATAGTGCTGTAAGGGATGCCTGAAGGAGAATCCCAGGCCGGCATCAACCGGTCTGCTATCTCTTGTGCCTTTCTCAGGAACATTGGTTCGCCAGCAAGGTCGTATGCACTCAGTAACCCTCCTAAAACTCTAAGAAGCGTCATACACAGGATCAAATCAGACCATCTTTCAAGGGGAAATAAATCAATGCCTACAGTGAAAACGAACTATCGTATAGATCACATCCGTGAACACTGATTTTGCTTTCCAAAACTGCGTCGATTGTGCTCTGCAGATGCATTAATGTACATGTAGAGACAATTTTGTAATTTCTCAATCACTGCTTGCTATGAAAGGGAAACCACAAGTCCCTAAGAAACACTTAGTAAATCGTTGTGGGTACCTGATGGTGGTCTCAAAAACACTAGTTTCCACGTTTTGGTTGAAATCAAGATTTTCCGCTACCCAGCTGCAAAGTGCATTCCATCCCACTGATCAAACAGAGAAGGAACTAGGCAAAATTGAGTGCAATTCTATTAACAAGGTATCTAATACAACTAATTGGCATTTAGACACATGTAAAGACAACCTCGGTACATGATCCCGATAACTTACTCTCTTGCTCGCTCGAATTGTTTCTGGAAGCCCATAATATATAGAGTGTCCAAGGAGTCTATTATAGTTGCTCCCAGCCCTGCAAACTGATTCTCTCCATTCTTGGACCGTGGCTAAACAAGTCCAACAAGTAAACAACGTCACAACAGGAACTGCATTTTGCACGAAATCACTAGCCCTAAGCATCGCAATACATAAGTCAAATGTGTGTCACATAAGCCCTACAAATTGGGTAGAGAAGCCTGCGTGATGTACTTACTAAATTCCATACTTTGCAGCATTGGTAGTTGMGGCGCAAGCAAGAGAACGACAGACCAGCTTTCTTCAGAATTAGAGGACTAATATCTCACATTACCTACAAAGGAATCTATATTTGAATTGGTACTGGTTTGAACGTTCTGACATGAGATACCTGCAACTTTCAGATCTTGATGGCAACTGTAAGTTGGTACGCACCTTAAGTTCATCCATGCCCCAGGCATATTTCTCATAGCAATTCCATGCATGTCGCATGGCATCCTTGACTTTCTCACGCCTTTCAACCGTCACTGGATCCTCGTCACCATCAATTACTGGCGGCTTCCTACTCCTAGGAAGGAAGCGCTGAAATAGGCCTGTTCTGTGACCTCCCGGACTCTTGCTCACACTCCTCTCATGCTCCTGAACTTCTAGCTCTTTGGGCAGAGTCTCGCCCTTCWCCTTAAACAAATTCGCGAGCTTTAGGAGCTGCAATCCAATCGATCTTCAAATTCAGTCTTTGAGATATGACAAATTCCAAATCGAAGTACTAAATCTCCACATCAGCAAAGATTTGCGATTTTGATCGATTTCAGAAGAAGCTAAGTGCATAGGATGAAAGCGCATACCTACTAAAGCTATATGTGTGAAGTAAAATTCAACATTAATGTCGCCAACAATTTAAGGGGGACAACACTAGATGGTAGACAATGTATAGAAAATATCCAAACTATGGTATAATTTTTTATTTTTCACTACAATTCCAATGCAATTTGCAATGTGACAATCTATCCATTTTCTATGTAAGAGCTTGTTGAGGTTCACAAAATTTTGGTTTAATCTACATGGAAATAAAATTTGTAAGATTATTAGACCCAACTATATACTAATTTGGGTAGATAGAAACATGTATATTTGTATTTCAATTTTTATGAAGACAATTTATGATTGGATGTAATAAAATTTTAGTAGAAAAAATATCACTTTGCAAATGAAGGTATTTCAAATATTCTAAGTATCTTTGTTTTCCTCACATATTTTAAGATAACTACACATAATTGTGTCCATTTTGTACATATTGATTCCTATAGACTTTAGCCTTAAATATTTTACTTCTATTTCATGAGAGTTTAGTTTTGCTTTTGGATATTCCTACTTTTTATAATTTAAAATTTTATTCATGGCAATAGGGCCCAAAAATACATAAGAAGATAACCTAAAATATTCTATTGGCTTTCAATAGGATTCAATTGAATAAATTAAGAGTTTTGGGACTTATTACAACAAATTTTTACTTGGATTCATCAATCTTAAAAGTTTGAGGTAGCTCATTTCATAAATCTTGGTCAACTTTGATCATTCTAATTTTGAGTTTGTATTGTTGGATCTAAATGAAACTCTATAGAGTGGCATGCAATCAAATATTTTCTAAAATTCTATAAGATATAATACTTAAGTTGACTAATTTAGTATGTAATTGAATGTGGGTCCTATTRTTTAACCATCTAAAATTCTATTGTATATTGTTGGAAGGCAATAAAGGATTGAAGATTCTTTCCGAATGCATTTTTGAGACATCATATGAATATACACTACAACAAATTCAATGACCAAAACAACAAAATTTAAATTGAAAGTTGACCACGTCAGTTGTTTGTGACCCGTTGTTTTGGCCATAGTTTAACTGAAATTTGTAAATTTACAAGCAGCTAGAAAAAAAAAATTCATTTTGCTAATAATAGAAGTTAGACAGCCCTATGATCTATCCTTGATTACAACCGGGTTCAAACCCACAATTTCACGTCTAACAACCTAAGACTCAACCAAAAAACCAACATTATAATGTCTTGTTGAATGAAGAAATTGTTTTCTTACTTATCCATTTACACTTTGATTATTTCAAACTCAACTGACTTTGGCAGCCATTTTGGAATGGTAGAATACCTTTTTCTCGAAAAACTTTGACTGAGAAAAGTTTTCAAATCAAGTTAAATTTCACCCAGTAAATTTGTTTGTGATTTTGAGCCTCCAATCAAACGTTATGAACCAAAATCAGAGAGGATGTCTGAAAATGTCAAAAATAATGTTCCTTTCTACCACACTGAGATTTTTGTCCATAACTTTTGATTGGAGGCTCAAAATCACAAATGGATTTTTGGAGGTGAAATTTATCTTGATTTGACAACTATTCTTAGCTCAAAGTTGTCTAAAAAATGCTATTCTATTATGCCAAAATGGCCTTCAAAGTCTGCTCAATTGAAAATACAATAAATTTTGAATGATTAAGTAAAGAAAAAAACTCATTATACTTAGAATTCCAATTGTGGTGTTTTAATTCCTAAATGCCCAAGGCACCAAATTTTGATGTCAAAAATATTGTGAAGTTTGATCAAAACTCATCAACTTTCTATTTTTGATAGTTTGTATTTTTCAAAAATTCTTTTCAACATCTAGTTTTAGCATCAAAAATCTCTTTTTGAAAATGAATGATTAATATTTTTTAATCTAGGATTTTGTGCAAGGGTGTCCATTGCTAATCTTCATTTTTTTATGTTGAGCACTCTTGGAAATGAATGTCAAATATATTAAAACTTGGAGAAAAATCGTGTGCTTGTATGCCTTTTAACTTTAGARATTTTATTAAGAGTCTTATTGAATTAAAGTATGTAAAAATAATTTCAAGACAATTACATCTACATGTCATGGCAATCCCAAATTGCCCATTTAAAAAAATGACCTTATGAGACATAACTTTTAATTGCAACTTGGATTGGTTTGAAATTTTCTAGGCATTGAGCTAGTAGTAAAACACATTGTTAGTAAAAATTTCACAAGAATCATACTCAACAAATATTGCATTGTAAAGGACCTACCTCAAAGTGAAAAACAAAATGAAATTATGCTTTAAGGCCTTAATGGTTAATTAATTATTCAACATCAATGTGCCAACCTTGTCCTCAATAATGCTAAAGGTAAAAAATCAATCCAAAATCTTCCAAAATCTTATAAAATGTATTGAACTGAATCTAAAGATTTTAAAAGATTTAAAAGATTTCAAAAGATTCCACAAAAGTTTGTTGATTTGGTCATTGCATTATTTAAATCAACAAAAAGATGGTAGTTTTTTTGTTAGCATTGACAAAAAGTTTAAGAATGAGTGAAAATGGTCATTGCAATGCCCTAAACAACAAAAATCAGTTGATTTTTTGTTGTTTTGGTCATGATTTTTTAGTGGTGATATTATAAACTTTTTAAAGACATAAACAACATTTAAATACAAAATACACTAGGCTTTAGTGAATGGAGGCTATTCATTTCAAGGAAGACCTTGTTGGAGTTGGTTTTAGAAATAAATCACAAATAATAAAGTGCTATTGACTTAGTTCTCTTGTTGGTTGGTTGATTTAGGTGATGATAGAGGACTTTCAAATGTAATTGTTGTATGCTGTCATATAAGTATATATGTCAATCACCCTTAAGTGATTTAAGTTTTTTTTTCCTCTCTTATATTGGACATTGATGATAGGTCTATGCACTTATAGTTGCCACTAATTACAATTGACCATAATAATAATTATTAGACATCATTTGATTTTATTGGATATTATAAGCAACTGGAAAAGGACTCCAGTTGACGCATTATTTAGATACTTCATAAATAATTTATGAATTTCCATAGGATTATCCCCACTTAATTGTAGCAAAAACCAATACCAGACTTTTATAGACTCATGTTTTGATTAAATAAATTTGGTGTAATCAATATCTATTATWTCATGACCATTTTGGGTTGAAATATAAGAATTGCATTAGTGACAGTGTTAAATATGGGTGTGCCTCACACATTGTTTTTAGTTTATAAAAATAGAATTAACCCATTAAGGACCATGGTTGATTTTGGGGGCGGCCAAGACATTCTCTAATTTCTAATTAAACTTGGAAGAAAATATCAAATCGTGATGCTTTCTGGAGATTTGACCATGCTAATGGAATCGGCATGAATGATTGGGCCTCTACAAAGTTTTTTTGTGGCAATTCAAGGTTCCCTTTCAAGAAGATTTTTATATTTTCAGCCCAAATTTCATTAGTTTTTTCAATCCCTAAACCGCATGCTAGCACAAATTGTCTATACTATTGTCCCAATGCATTTGATTTACAATTTCCCACACCCGTTCCCTTCTGTCCGTATCCAAATACATTCTAAAACTCTAGCTATCAATGAAAAAGTGTCAATATCAACCCAGAAGTGGTCAACAGGTCCTCAATGGGTTAAATTAGCCAATAATGGTATGTTTGCAGCTGTTGTTAGAGGTGACATTTGCAATGTGAATCCGATCCAAAAGTAGGTCTCAATTTGTTCCTAAGACCCTAAATAACATACCGGTCTTTAGCCAATGTTACCGATGCTTTTTTTATTTTTATTTTTATTTTTTTAATTCAATATCATCTACTAATGTCGGTAGCCAACATTTCTGTAATGCAAAATTACAAACACTGCACAAACATAATTGCTGAAGGTGCTTCGTACACCATCCCAGGCTTTGCAGACGGTCCCCACAGTGCTTCCCTCCATTATTGCCACCTCATCGCCCTCTCTTGAACGCGCGAACTCATCCCCGCGCCTCARGCATGGCGGGAACGCTCCTTTCAAACCTCCATTTACCAAACTGATYCATACCCGGAACACACCCGCCATCTGAAACYGTCTATCCCCRGTCRCCAACAGTCCGTTGCTCCCGAAAYACCATACCCTCTACCAATACCCCTCCAACACCCGCAGGTTCTCTACCGGCGAACCGGCTACCGAAGGCGGGAACCCCACACCCCTCTACACACACCAACCAAAAGAGCTCCCCTCGTGTCACCAACTCACCTCTGCAGCTCATTTGCAACTCCCCTCCGATCGTTGCTGCTTGCTGCGCCGAATTCTCCACTTTTTTAATCTTTTTTTCCACCCCCTGTGTAGGCGCTTCGTTCTTTTCCTCTTTGGCAGCAAAGTTTGGAGGTCAAGGAGTTGCGCAATTGCTGGTGGGGGAATGGTGCTCGGGAAGTTGACGGACTTCGAAGTGACGTAACAATTTGGTGAAGCTCGTTGGAATTGCAAGGCTTTTGAGGTTTAAGCTTTCGGGTTTGTGGCTCGGGAACGATGACCTCCGTTCTCAATATGGGGCAGCGGCGGACGGTAGCCTCCGGGAGGCAGAACCAGGATCCCAACACTCCGAGTGAGTGTGCTAACTGTTACTGTTTGAGGTTTGCATGGTTTATGTTTGAGGTTTGCCTGGTTTTTGTTTGAGGTTGAGGGATTCGCGGATGTTTGAGGTCTACGTAACAGGGAGTAGCGTCATTGGGAGCTTCTTGACGCTTCTTTCCTTTTCAACTTGAGCTGAAATTTCGTGTTTTTAGTTGGTGGATTTGTGCTTACGAGAGTTCCTGTGTGTGCTCGATGAAGATAATGTGTCAGACTTTTGGGTTTGGGAGTGTGGTGTTTTTGGTGCAGCACACCAGTGTGGCTGGTGTAGATGCGATCACAATGCTCAAATTTTATTGCACTCTGCTTTCTCTATATTTTGATGAATGTGGTTCGAAAYTGCTTAGATTAGCTTTTSTCGTTGCCATTGCTATTGYTCCCGATTCTGTGCACAAATCTCATGTTTTGTGGTGGTGCAGTTACCCCTGGAAGAGCGAAAGCGACTMCCAAGCAGCAACGCCCCAAGGTCGAGAGATCAATCCAAGAGGTTCTCAACCACAAGAGCAACCCCAGTGGTAAGCATCGTGGTCTGGACGTCGTAACCTAACCCTCCGCGGGATAATTTCTGTTTATTCTTTTTCGAAAAAACGCCTCATCATTAATTCTTGTGCGCTTCCCTTGTAATTGGCTTACAGGGCGAGGTCGGCAGATGGTCCTGGCTAACCTACAGATGCGGAAAGCTGCTGAGGAAAGCTCGCCAGGTATGCCACTGAGACAATCGTTAGCTTCTAAATCTCTCAGCAGTTGCTCATTTCTCCCGAAATTGGCGAAGAATTATGTCTTTGACATCAATGACATACTTTGTTTCGGCAGTGGCGAGGAATCCCTTGTTAGTCAATTCTGTGGGGTATTGGATTATTTTCGACAACTAGGTCTTATTTCCGCTGCAAAATTGTGTGTCCAACGACTCAGAATTTCAGGTTGGTTGTACCCTGTGAATTGTTTAATTAAATTATTAAGCGGACTCATGTAGGAATTCTGCTTTGGGAACTTCTTTGCCATGCTCACTGCAATGGTGACTCGCTCTAACATGTTCCTCACCTGATGACGCAGCTGTTCAGTTAGGAATAGCTTRACTTGCGCTGGATGTGGGAGTGTATCATCTGTGGAGGAAACATACCGTGACTTCTGCCTAGCTTTGCCTGAAGACGAGAGGTAATACCTCGTTTGTCAACACCGATGTTGTGCCATGCGAATGTTTTCACAAGCATGTTGCCAGGTTTTGTAAACATTTTGAGCATGTTTTTTTTTAAGGGGCTAGCTCAGAAGGATTAGAAATGTGGGCTAACTTCTTGAAGTACTGTTCATATGATTTTTTGGGAGTGAAGTTGTTATGCACTAATTAAGAATGTGATGATTGCAGAACTGATGAATCGCAGAACTGCAGCCTGGAGTCACTATTGAACCACTATTTTCAGGTGTGTCCTCGCGTCCAAAACTCTTCTACTTGCACAGTGGATCATTCTTATGCACTTGTCTCTAGTATAACCACGTCTCACCTTTTTGATTATGTCAATCGCAGGAGACCACAATGTCTCGAAAATGTGAAAAGTGCGGGGTGGAAGATACAAAGGCAAAGGCCCAGATTCTGAAACTACCGCATGTGTTGGTGCTTCAATTGAAGCGGTTACATATGGACCGTGACATTCCGTGCACTAAAGTATCAGCACCTGTAAAATTCACCTCGCGCCTTGATATTGGTACAAYTCCGAACCCCACCACCTTCTTCTGGTCCCCCAAATGGCACAATCACAGAATCGTGTGCACGTGCACCTCTGACGCATGAATTAACCATTACATAACTCAGGGACCAAATTTTGCAAAGTTTTCTTCTATCAGCTTTAATCAGTCACTTTTCATTTTCACCGAAATTTAACTCGTCATTTTTTGCCTACTTCCAGGACCATGGTGTGCACAAGACAAGCAATTGTTTTGGAGTCCGGCAAGTGTCAATGTGGAAAATTCGGAAAGAATGGATTCCACTTGTACTACCCAGAATGGGTCGTGTACTAGCAGGGACGGAAACGTGGACTCTGGGATGGCTTCAATGCTGCCTTCCGGTTTGAGTACGAGCTACAGGTTACATGGAGTTGTGAATCACTTGGGACATAACGCTTTCGGTGGCCATTTTCTCACGGATGTTCTGGACCCTGAGGCCAACAGATGGCTCAGGTGTGATGATTCTCTTGTCACTGATGTGAGTTCCTTGATCCATTCTCTACCCAGTTCTATTTCTGAATATTGCTTCGAGGATACAATCAGACCTCCTTAGTGTCACTTAAAACACACTTGATCAATGGGAGTGTCCTCGGTTCTTACTATCATACATTGATATGTCAGACGTTGAATACAATTGTGATCATAAGAAATTTTGATAAACTAATGTGATTACAAGTATTGAAAGGGTTTTAGACCACTCCCCTATCACATTCCCTATTGCTTATAACAGAGCGATATGGAGATTGGGTTGGTCCATTCCTTAGGATTAGGGTTTACACTATAGAAAATGATAATAGAGAGGTATGTGCGTCCCAATGCAAGTATACTTTTAATGATACGTTCGTTTCTTATTACAGGTTGCAGAAGAATCAGTGTTTGCGAATGTGAGGGAGGCGTATATGTTCTTTTATGTTCACGAATCTGCTATTTCGAAGTCTACTGATTGAAGGCGCCAGTCAAAATATTATAGATGGCTTCTAGATGGCTACTTTAGGGTCAACTTTTGACTGTATAATTTCGAATTTGGAATGATCCTCATAGAATTTTTTGTAGATGTCGCAGAGAATTGGAACCCGTATGCGTAGAGATAATCGGCTGGCAATTTAGTTTTTAGTTACACAATTGAGCTGTGTAGATGGAGATGAGTTAGCGATAGCAACCTTGTACATAAACCATTTCCACTCGAAAGGCATGTGCACAAGGTGGCACTTMTCAAAGTTGCTGAATGTGCAGCCTCTTTCAGAGGCATTTGCTCGAAGTTGTAGAACTTGTTGATTTATGAAGGTTGCTGAATCTGCAGGTGACCCACAATAAAAATAGATTACACCGTAGAAGTCTTCGGGTTTCTGACGTCATTATCTGTCGCCTTATTTCCAGGAGAGGATATACCTTTACTTCTCACTGGAGGGTCGTTACCCGGAAACGCAATCCCTGAGTCTCCTGTGGCATGTTTGTTCTTATTGAATTGTCATGCATGAATTTGATTAGCCTCTTCGATTTCTTGCAATTTTTGAGGTTTAACATCTGTTCAGTTATGAAATTTGCTTTTTTTTCAGTCTCAGGATTGAGATTCGATGTATGCGTAGCAGTTAGAGGACCTGAGTAGGAGATTTTGGAGAGAGAATCGATGTTGTGGATTAGGGTTAGCGATTCGTGTTCCTTCTGTTGAGACCGGCTAGAAATAGTCCGAGATATTTATAGATTTCCCGCGATATGCTGGCAACCCTAAATGATTCCATCAATAGTTGACACCCGAAATTTGGAACCCAATACTTGCAAATTTGATGTTCAGAAAAACTTCTGCGAAAAGTTCTATTCCCAGTTTTCAAGGTTTTGAGTGAAACTTCGATGGGAATTACTGAAATTGTGTTTCAATTGGACTATAGTCATAATCGCCCTGATTCGAATTATTGTGATCACATCAAGCAATTTGACAGTGCGTCCCTGCACTGCTCTGTGTCGTTGCCACAGTCAAAATAAAATTCAAATTAATTTTCAAATTTGTTGAAACCTAAAAACTTTCTCACGGTAGGTCCAGATTCAATGAGACCAAGCCTGTGCGTGCACCCCTGTTTGCTGAGGACGCACGGTCCGGGAGATCTCAACGCAACAAACAAGACAAACAAACAATCTTAAAGGATTTCGCACCTGTCCATAGAAGTTAATAATTACCCTAGTTGCCATAAAGTGATATAATTGTTTCTTTATGCAACACTCGCATATCCGCGTTGTATTCTAGGATTGGAATTCTGTGTTTGAGTACACTTTCGAGGCCGAGAATTGGATATCTCTAGTTAGAAAAGGAAATCGCCTTGCTGTGTAGGGTTTCCCCTGTTGAACTCGGTTAAGTGCGGGTGACATGAATTTAGTTCTCGCAATATTGTTAAGCTTCCTCGTCTTCGTCGCGGATGGCACTTCAAGTTTTGGGAACGAAGTGCCGGTGTCGATGGAAGGGGCTCCACCGGGAGTCGTGTGGGTGGTGCAGATGTCCGACATTCATCTCAGCAAATGGACTCCAGCTCGAGGGTTAGCTCTGCGAAAAGCCTTGAGCCAAACCCTAAAGTCCATCCAACCTGCSATTGTTTTGGTCACAGGCGATCTCACAGGTGCGATTTCTATCACAACTCATGCATTATGATACAATCCTTTTTTTCCATTAATATCTTACTGCATTGCAAATCCCATCTGCCTGTTTATTGCATTAATTCATGTACACCCATAATCAACATTGCCCAAAATGCCTACCTTATAATGTCATCTTCTTCTGTTGCATTATGATCCAGTCTGCATGCATTATAATTGCATAATTATAATCTAATTTGGTATTGTTGAATCCATGTCTGGGAAGCAGATGCCAAAAGCTTTTATTTTAGTGGCGCTTTTGGGTTACCTACCTTAATCAATCCTCAAAGGATATGGCATAGTTTGAAGGAAGGTGGGAGGTTAATTGCTCAATAAAGACGTAGTAACTTAGTTGTGTTGTTTGGATTTCAAACCTCATTTACATCGAGAAAATTTGAAATTTGTTTAACTAAGAAAGTGAGGGAATTTTAAGTTAACTTTCGACTTTGAAAAAATTGTTTGTGATTTTAAAACTCCAATTAATAGGTACGGACAAAGTTCAAATACAAATAGGGAGCTGCACTATTGTACCTCCTCCTTGAACTTTGTCTATAACTTTTGATTGGAGATTTAACCCTGTAAGGACATTGCCCCCCCTCCCCCCCCTCATTATTGAGGAAGTCACCAAAATTCTTCAATTATTCGACCAATAGGCGCATTCTCTTTTCTTACAGTAAACAATGAAGTCATCCATTGGACCACTATGGTCAGCAGCGTCATTACAGAGCATGTAAAGATTTGAAAGAAGAAAAAGTGTTTTGTGTAGAACAATGGAATGCATATATTCACTTGGGCCAACTAACAATTGCTTGGTTGTTTGTCTCGATAGGCTTATTCTTTCAAAGTTAAAATCATAAACATTTGTTGAATTATTGTCTGTATAATTTTCTACATTTCTAAGTTGAGAGAACAATGGAAAAATTAATTCATTGGCTTTGAATTAAAGGGGAGGASACTTTGCTTTGATAAAAAKCTACRCATGTAATCAAAGTGAAGAAGCAACCTCTCAAAGTATAGCTATGTGTTGTACTTGAGTGAAGTTTAAAATTCAACTATAAACATAGGAATGTGTATATGAGCCAYATAGATTGTTGATCTTTCTATTGGCCCATTTTTTTGAAGTACTTGCATTCTCCCTACATAAAATAAGCTTGTAGCTTTCTATATGGCCTATAGATGTAAGACAATTATAACATGAGTTGCTTGAACTATTCCAAACCCTATTTTGGAAGTCATTGAAATAGTTTTCATGTACGAGCATGACATTCTTGAACAACAAAGAAAGAGGACATTTTACAATTTCACTATGCTTAAAATAATTCTAAATATTGTAGAGTGACCAACGGAATTTATTTCAAGATTTTTTATAATGAAGAGAACATCTACAATGAAACGAACATCAATTCATGAGAAGCAAGAAGTCTGCTATTTTGAACTTCACTAATAGAAATAATGGTATTAAAGTAATGATTTTTTTTTTAATTTTAAAAATGAAATAAAGTTTGAAAAGCATCATCCATTGTATACAAAACTAGCATGATTACAATTGGTCAATGGCTTGTAAATTGTTGAAAGTAAGGACATGGGACATAAAAAGCAAAAGTTGATATAAAAATAAAGTAACTACAAGTACTTTGATCCAAGCTTGGGATATAAATATCAAAGTAAAAAAAMCATCTAAAAGATAAAAATAGAGAGTGCTTATAATTATATTTTTTAATATTTTACTTTTTTAATGGGATATAAATAAATTTTAACTAATGAAAAGTCTAACAAATATATATATACAATTTGTTTGAAGGATATTTGCTAAATGAATTCAAATAGAAAACACTCAAAAAATTGAGTAGATTTTATATAATATTCAGTTTTTCATAATTAAATAGATTTAAAATCCCCATAAAATTTGGTACTTTTGAATTTKAACCTTTAAACCTTTTGATTGTATTTTTGTTGAAATATTTGTCTTTTACATTATTGACTATGTTATTGCTTTTCTATACACARATTTTCAAAAAGAATTTAATGTTTGTGTAGGTCCATTAAAAAGCTCTTCAATGACAACAACTAATGGTATCCAAATAGTTATTTATTCTACTGAAGAAATTCCAAGCAATGATCCATCTGCTTCCGAGGTGTTAGACAACGTCAAAAATGATGAGATTCCAACTTGCAGGTAAAATAATCTATTTTTTTCTCACTTTTCATATTTTTTAAAATAACATTAAATTAATATGTACAATATTCATCTAGTCCTAATATAAAAATCATTGTCTTTTAATTAAAGCACCGCACTAAAAATTGATGATTGTAAGGTTTAACATTTGTGGAGAATTATTTTAATTTACTAAAAATATTGTCAATTATTTGACTACTAAAATTATATAGAATACAATGTTTTCAGGACTTAATCTGCATAAAATTTTAATTTTGAACACATGTCGTAGTAGTTTACAAAAAAATTATATTTATATATTCAAGTGTCTATTTCATAAATAAATACATTTTTACATTTTTTCGTAATCAATGGCTAAATACAGGATTTGCATGGAACCCCAATCGGAAGATTCAAACCCTATTATGCCACTTGGATGTAGTTGTCGCCATGGCCTTGCTCAAGCTCATAAAAGTTGTTTAATCAAATGGTTCTGCCAACGAAGATTCGAAATTATTTTCAATCTTGATAGTTTCCAAATCCATGGAGATTGTGAAATTTGCAAGTAAGTATATGATGTTTTAAATATATATATTAAAAAATATTAAGCCAAATGTTAAAATAGTTCTAAACTTTAGGAATGATTGAACATTGCAAATTTTGAAAATCCTTTCGAATGTTGGATGATCAAAGTATTAATTTGAATGTCATGAAATGTAATCGTTTTATTTTATCTCTATTTTTCAGGAAAAAATTATCTCCTTCTATTCAAGGATTGCTAAATTATCATTGGAAACCATTTTTTGAGCGAGAAATGGCAAAAATTGTAAGTATATTCAAACCTTTCTGGTCTTAYTTTTCTATAGAATTTGAAGATGATATAGATTGAATGTTTAGCAAGTGTCTAACACTCATTGATAGGGTGGAAAGAATGTAGAATATTTGAAAAACTTATTTAAAGAAAAAGTCAAAGTAACAGACTCAATGATAGTGTGTCATATGCAAGATATTCAAAAACATCATCATGTATAGAAGATTTTACTAAATAAGTCAAACACATGGTGGCAAGTGTGTAGGATGCAGTCAAGATGTCATTTTTGAAAATATTGTAATGAAGAGGTTCAAATGCATTGCACTTTGTTATCTTTTTATTGTTTTCAATTTGACAAGAGCACTTTTTAGAGCTTTTCTTGTATTTTTKATTTCATGATTGATGTTAAATATTTTAATTATTTGATGTAGGGTAATTCGCGAGCATTTTTAGGAATGGCAGCACCAGGAGTAGCACGGGGAGAAGCTCCAAGAATAGCACAAGGAGCATTACCAGAAGTAGCACTAGGAGCAACAGACGAAGTCCGAAGGATATGGAATGAAGTTTTATGTTATGTTATTTTAGTGCCATGTTTTATCATCATATTTCTGAGATGAAGCTTTGGGAGGCAAAACAAAGGTTTACACATGTCTTGGCTCACAATAAATGCCCATATTAAAATGATGACATCTAACTCAACAATTACATGTCCATTGGTGCTCTTTGAAAATGCTCCCAAAATTCCACTTTTCAATACTTCAAAATTGCACTTTGAAAAGGGCTTCAAAACTCAAAGTATCTAGGATGCTAAAAGTGCTACTTACATYGCAAAACATATCTTTAAAATGTTATTTTTAGCCTAAATCTAGAACATTTTATTGAATGGAAGATCATTTTGGGACGGAAGTAGTACAAGTTAAGGGTTTTGTGGTCGATGATAACATGGCAAGTTGTGCTTAAAGTAGGATCACCTTACACAAAGCTAATCAATTTGGCTTATAATTGTTATTGTGTGCCTGAGACATTTCAATTTTATGAAAATACAAAGACAAATTGCAACCATAGTGGTATGAAGTCCAAGAACAATAGTTGAATAGTACATGCAAAATTTATGAGAGGAAAAACTTTTACAAGAATGGTGATTCTTCTAAAAGTGTCCCCTAATTCCTACAATACAATAAGCATCTATTTATAATTCTTTGGAAATATGCTTGGAATTGGGTGATCCTACCTTACAAGATATTCCAAAATGTCATTTCATTGAGGGTACATCCTTGTATTTTGTAGTAGTAAGGTATGTACACTCATTTTCAAACATTGCCCCAAAATGCAACAACTACATTTGGACCAAAGATGCATCACAAATACACAGATATTGATTACACAAGATGAACACAATCAAAACATGAGAATCTATGAGAGCCTAGAGTTTGTTTTTGATATATACTCTTAGAGACCGTACTTTGACCTTTGAAAGACGGATTGGTGACGGTTGAAAACTTGAAATCATCCATTTTGATACCGTGGGAATCATTAGTTTAAAATAATGCAAAATTACTCATTGGAAGTCAAAGTACTGTGGAAGATCTCCCCTTTCCACACAAAATTCCAAAGATGAAATAGTTAGTTGCTATTCATGTCCTACAGAGATTGATTCTCTCTCGTCCATCGAACACAAAACGTTCGCCTAGACGTTCGAGGGTTAAAAATCATCGTAACTTCTTCATATGGTGTCCAAATGACGCATGCAAAAGTGCATTGGAATCCTCTTTCACTTGCCAGTAAAATTTAATAAAATATAATTCATGTTTAATACTCCGTAATATTTACTATGTTCAATTGTAATTAGTGATTACAAGGTACACATAGGTTTTGGACAGCAGCCTTGAGAACTGAGCAATTCACCAGCAACAGCACACGTTTCTTGAGTTTCTATCCTACAGCAAGTGTCCAACTGCAGTAGAAGAAGGAACAGTCCCTCACTTCAGAAACTTTGGAAACTTTTGGGACACCCATCACCATCACCACCACGATGCCATCCGTCCACATTCCTTGAGCAACACCAAACCAACAATTTCTTCAAGCTTTCTGTCACTCTCTAAGCTTTGTACTGGCACACGTTGTCATGATTCTTTCAGCTATGGCAGAGAGGGAGAGATCATCAGAAGCAAGCAAGACGGATCTYATWGCATACACACWAATGTGAAYGTAATGTACTTGATTTTTCGAGGATTTCACTATGGACCCCGTCTTCTTTCATGAGCGTGGAYTTCTTGTTGTTGGCGAATGTGTTTTAGGGTTGAGTGAATGCTTGACTGTGGACTTTGTGTGCATGTTCTCAGGGATGTGTTGCTGTGGTCTTGGATGTATACAGTTTAAGAAAATGAGTTGAAGAATAGAAAAGAGTAAGGTGGTGTGGGTTGCGAGCTCGCTGCAGCAATTTAAGATCCCGGCATGGCGTCCAACCTGCAGCAGCGGCCATCGGCTCCTCCAGCTGAGGTTTGTGAAGGTTATCTCCTCGTTACCCACCACTTGTTGGTACCTGCATTTTCAAGTTTTTGCTCTGTGAGTTCTTGGTAATTGAGGTTCTTAGGTTTGTGAAATTTGTGAGCAACTCTGTAGCCAGCTCTGGAATATGCAACAGTCACACTTCAATTGATGAAACCACCATTTGAAACAGCCATGGGTCTCATTTCTCTCTAGGTTTTATCAAAGTAGGTATATATGTGGCAGTGAGGTCACAGTTCTYGTACAGAGACCTGGGCTACCGGATATGTGGATCACTGTGGACCATGAATTATGAAAAAAAGATGTGGATTCAACATTATGAATTCAGCTTAATGTTGTTTAGGTGTTATTGAATAAAAGAGATTTTACTAATTCAGCCGTCAGCTCCTCAAGCTGAGATTTGTGAACCAGTTGACCTAATCTCACTGTCTCATGAGTCGTGAAACAACCCAGAATTTGTAAACCCTTGTTCTTAGGAAGGTGTGTACTCACGGCTTCATATGTTGTGCACTGGAATTATTGAAACTGGTAGGATGCTGCGACACCTCTCTGGAAGAGAATGTACGCGGGGACGATGATGCAGATCATCATATTGGGAAGCGTGTGCTTCTTGTTGCCCGGGATGTTCAACGCCATCAATGGACTTGGGGCAGTTGGCAAGGCGGATGCTACGATTACTGATAACGCCAACACTGCTCTGGCTGTCACATTTGCAGTATGCTCCCTCCTTGGTGKGGTAAGAAGAGCTTCCAACATCTGAGTTTCTAAATTAAATTTTTTTGTCAATTGATTTGCTGCTAAGGTAGAGAATACATGTTTAGAACTTTCACTACTATATATTTATGTATGTAGAAGAGCGCTTTCATTGAATGGGAGATCGCTCAGTTGAGCTCACTTAGCAGATCAATTTTGTTACATCAGGAGCCAAATTCTCTTGAGATCAAATCGTTTTCTCACTCGATGTATGATGATTCGGAACTCTATCATTCATAGTACAGTAGGAAGTTAGGTTGACCGTTATTTAAAGGATAGTAGACAACCCGTGATGTCCATCCAGTAGTTGGCGAGTAATTTACAATCAAAGCGTGCGTATTGAAGGCCAACCAAATGCTGATGGGAAGAGATGAGTTGTTGTTGGTAACAGGGGTCATTCAATAGGAGTCGGGATTAGATCAGGAATTGTTTTAGTATCTTCTGTATTAAGCACTTTCTGTGCCTTATATATAAAGCATCGTCCTCACTTGTGTGCTGGTGAACTTATTCACAGGGTCTCTTTAATTTGTTTGGACATAGAGTATTACTTTTCGTCGGTGGCTTGACCTACATCCTCTACGTCGGATCATACCTCTCATACAATGCCATCTTCGTCATCACCTCCGGCGCAGTCTTAGGTAACAGAAATCTCTTGTCCAACTGACTACTTTCGAATGCTTTGATCTCAGCTTCTCAAGTGGGCGGTTCTAAGAATGACAGGCTGCTTTTGTGCCACTACTATTTGTATCTTTTCTTGCTGAAAACATTTGAAGTTTTAATCTGATTGACATGGACTTTAAACCCTAGGTGAACATCCCCATTTCACATAGCACGGAGTAGTTTTTTTTTTAAGAAACTAAGAAACAATGACCCCCAATCAGATGTCACTAAATTTGCTTGTCGTTCTTGCCCAAGTACTCTTATTAACGCAATTATAAAGTATGTTTGAATGAAGACACGGGTTAGCCACTCCATGATTTCGTATATTGAATGTCATGCGCTTGAGTCTGCTTTTGGGGGAATTCTCACAACTGCTAAAGAATGCTATGGACTTCAGGGGTAGGGGCGGGTTTTTTGTGGACGGCACAAGGAGCGATCATGATGTCTTACCCGGAAGAGCATCACAAAGGCTTGTACATCAGCATCTTCTGGAGCATCTTCAACAGCGGGGCGATCATCGGCTCCATCGTCTCTCTGGGTCTCAACTGGCACAACAAAGAGACCCACGTTTCAAATCAAACCTACATAGCCTTCATGGGGATCATGGCAGTGGGATGTCTCCTTACTTTYGCACTGCTCCCTCCCAAACAAATCCACCGTGGAGATGGCTCTCAAGTAGCAAAAACATACCACGCYTCAGCTTCGACAGAAGCCGTCGCCATCCTCAAACTCTTCCAAAACAAGCGGCTCCTCTGCCTGATTCCCATGTTCTTCTCCTCCAACTGGTTTTACACGTACCAATTCAATGCTGTGAATGGAGGAGGCATGTTCACCACTCGTACTCGAGCCTTGAACGGAGTGCTGTACTGGGTTGCTCAATTGCTGGGCTCTTGTTTCATGGGCCTCCTGCTTGACTCCCAACATGCGCAGAGGTCCAAACGAGCCATGGTTGGGTTAGGCTGTCTTTTTGTGGCAACCATGGCCATTTGGGGTGGCGGGTTTGCGTTTCAGAAGACATACACAAGAGCCTCCGTTAAAACCCTTTCTGAAAAGATTGATTTGGCAAGTTCAAGGAGGTAAGGCAGTATTCACTAACCTCTAAGTGCCCAAGCTTTCAAAAAGCCAAGAAAGGGTTTCCATTTTGGAAGCTACAGTCAACTTTCGTTACATTCTTAACATTGATTTCTGTCGTCAAAAAAATGCAGGGTATGATTTCTTCGTCCTATTTTTACGATTGTTACCTTCCTTGAAGCTTCATACTGTAAATGATTCATTTGAACTCCTAGGGATAACGAAGTTCTACTTTTGATCACTTGAGCACTTAGGGGATGAATTGGTAGATTCCATTAAACCCGAACAGATGTGGACTTTAGATATTGCACACTGTTGTGGGAAAATGCCAATTTAATGGATGCTCTCGTAGGTATGCAGGGCCGATGGGATTATATTTTCAATGATGTTTTCTGTTGTGGATGCAGGTCCGGAGTGTGGAAGGAATCATTCAGGGTCTTGTGGTATAGAGAAAGTAATTGCAGCAGTGTCAGAAAATTTAAGYAAAGGTTTCAAGGGAACAACTAAATGGAGTATCTCGGATACRACTGCCGGTCTACTGAAGCTCTACAACCGTCATGCTTTTGAGGGTGCCGAGGACACCATCATTGGTGAGGAAGTGCGGGACAGGTAGGTTTACAATCAAACCAATAAATAATGGATAATTTACTGTTGTTAAGTGGAGAGGTTAAAAAATGATTAAAAAAAATATAGAATGTTAAGGTGTCTGAGAAGGGGACTAGTTTTATTAGGCAATAGTGACACGTTGGGTTCATCCTTACAATGAATCAAACTGGGCAATGTCTTCGGTTTGGGAATAGCGGCATTTTAAGATCGTTGAATATGATTTTTCAAATTTTCAATTCGTGACGATGATATTGAGGACTATTATATAGAAAGACGCATGATAATTATACACTTCTATTTGGGGTAGAGATACACGATTATTATTCTGCTTTTCTATTTGAATATTTGATCTCAAGTTWCTTTTTTGAACTGGATTCAAATGTAAGTTTGTCGCAATGCAGGGCTACGCTGGAAGAAATACAAGAATGGCTCCGGTGGGCAATTTCTGCATACGAGAAAGATAGAGCTTCTCTTTTAACCTCAATGATGGAGCAAGAGGTGCCTTACGAAACCTACTTTTTAGAACATGTTATAGAAATAGAGCTTCTTTTTAGACTGTTCTTTCATACGTATAACAAGATGTTTGGATGTCATTAGTGTTTAGCAAGAACAAATGAATCAAAAACTGCGTGCAGTTTGCATTTAATATAAGAGGTTGCTGGCATTAGTACCCGGGTTTCATCAAGCCATTCATTGACTGAACTCACTGACTGTTTGAGCAACTCCTGAATCCATTTTACGAGAGAAATCGTAATGAGCGTGTTCCCCACCCCGAGAGGTATATTAAAAAATTCTAGCTGCGTTACAATTGATAGTGTTTACATTAGAAACAAGTAAACTTGCTTAATTGGTGCTACAATTTGAACTTACCGAGGTTTTCTAGAAGTGATTTTCTTAATGATTTAGCCTGATGTCGGCGTTTTGGAGGTTACATATGCACACAAGGTGAATACCTGATACTGACTGTTCCTCTTTTTTTTTTTATAATTTGATTTTTCAGTTGCAATATCAAGATATAATGCAGTTGGTTGCAACGTCAGCCATCAACAAACCTGCTTACTTCATTGCTATTTACCATGCTCGACAATGTGTCGTCATGGGGATCCGTGGGACATACAATGCCACCGACATCTTAACAGATCTCAATCCTCATACYGAGCCCTTTCAACACGGGTGAGTGGAATCGGTCAACCCGTTGACTTGTATTAAATTGACGTACTTCTACACTGAATAGTGAAATTAGGTTGCCCCTCACTAATTTCTCGACATGCCACACTATTTAAATATTTATCGCAAATGTACAAAAATATCCTACTTTTAAATCAGTAATTGGTGTATTTGGAACTCATGAACTTCCATGTGCACAAATAGAAGTATTTGTAGAAATATTTTTTTGACTTTGATGGCTTTTACAGTCACTTTCTTGGAGGAAGGCAACCTAATTGCAAAGGCAACCTAATTTCACTATTTAGTCTAGTTGTGAAATTTTTTATTCATTCTGTGTGTGCAGGGCTGCCCACACAGGAATTCTCGGAGCAGCKAAGTGGCTTCTTGAAATAGAGGGACCAACTCTTCAGAAACTCCTCCATGATCACCCGGTGTGTATATTTGAGTTCTGTACACTAAATAAATAGTGAAATTAGATGGCCCCTCACTAATTTCTCGACATTCCACACTATTTTAAATAATCTATTGTTGCTGTACAAGAATGCACTTTTTTTTGTATTAGTTCTTGGTGTAGTTGGAAGTCATAAACCTCTATGTCTACAAATGAAGAAATGTTTGTTAGACTTTGATGACGTGTACAGTAACTTTCTTGGGGGTAAGGCAACCTCATTGTAAAGGCAACCTAATTTCACTATTTAGTGTACTTCATTTCTTTCATGTTTTACAGGAATCTTTTTAATGGGAATCTTGTCTGCACAAGCACTATACTATTCTCGTCCAGTCTAGGAGCCAGGACGCTTAAGAAGGCTTAACTACCATATAACTGTCAATAATAATGTAACCTACCCTAATTGAGACCCCTTTTTTCGATTCTTGCCTGCAATGTGCACTGTCTGAATATGAGCCTCTGGTCAATTCTGGGTACACTTCGAAAATTCTTAGTTTATTATTCATTTGGTGTCCTTAATTAAGATACATGCTAAGATGCATTAGAATCGTCTTTCAATGGCCCAAACAAAAAATGAAAAATTAGGAAATCTAATAATAGGAAGCATGCTCAAAATTGCTTCCAGGGTTACAAGCTAGTGCTAACAGGGCATTCCCTAGGCGGTGCTGTTGCTGCTCTTTTGGCGATGATGCTTCACTCGTCTGGACCCCTTGCAAGAATCCCAACTCGTGTCGCCTCTAAAATGGAGAAGTTCGTCCCAAACAAGATGACATTCAAGCTAGAGAGCAGCTTCCCAACTACGGTGGGCATCCCGTCCTCCCAAATCGTGTGTTGGGGTTACGGTTGTGCTCCCTGCGTCGACCGAACCATCGCCGAGGAAACACCRTTCATCCACAATGTCGTTCTGCAGGTTTGCTACCATGACTGAATCCTTCATGTTTAATTTTTTATTTAAAAGAGGGTATCTTAGACATTTAAATCAAGYCATACTTGCTTAATTAAAGGCCTACCTAGTGTACGAATACCGGTAGATGAATCGCTGTTRGTTTGCAACGGAGACAGGATCAGGCTCCCAGCAATTCCAGTAACCTTAGCTTTTGTTTGCATCCAGAACTTTKCTTGGTTTGGATCATTTTCTTTTACATTTTTTGGGGGTAGCCGAGAATTTCTTCTATTTCTAATGGGAAAAAGAGCTGTTGTTTCATCAGGATGATGTGGTGCCAAGAGTAAATCCAGCAGCGTTTGAGACTCTGCGTGATGAGATTCAGGAGACCAGCTTGTACGTATCTGATTATTTCTTTCAAACATATGATGAACAGACGAGTTATTTGGAATATCGTAAATTGCATGCCTACCTGGCATTTGTGGTTACCGAATGCTTGTTATTTCGATTGTTGTCTTCTTTGTGAATGTTTTAAGTTTCAAACGTTTTCAGTTGGGAATTTTGGAAGTCTGATGGATACCATGTTTGTGTTTTCGGAATTCAGGTCGCAGGGTTTTAAAGAGGGAAAAAAGAAGAAAATGATAGAAACAATTGAGCGGGTTAACGTAGGCAGGGCTTTCAAATCTCGGTACCAAAAAATTCAAAATGCCATATTTTCAAATTTCCTTTGGTAGGTACATGATTTCCTACTATCCAAATATACCATCAAAGTTTCAACTCCCAGATCATTAAATTTGGGGACTTGTAACGTAGTGAAAACCTCTAAACCTCAAAGTGTGACAAATTAACAAAAAATGTTTTTAAATATAAATTGATTTTTTTTATTTCTAAAAAATAAGTGATCTGATTACCATAAAGTTCGACATGTTCAGTAAAAATTTCATGTTCATTGGACTTGTGCTTCAAAAGTTATACCGCAAATTAACAAGGTCACTTCAATTGTGACAAGAAATAGTACCACCCTTTCTTGCAATCACCCTCAAGTACCATGTTGTCAAATCATTAGTAGAATAACATCAAAGAATATTCACCCATATTCATTATGTTGAGACTTTTTGCAAATTTTGAGACAAAATGCTAGTTATTGAAAAGTTCATTTTAAAAACAATGCTTGCAACCAAAAATAAATAACGCTCAAGTAATGATCCTAATATAATGAAATTCTAATAGTTGGTGTTATTTCTTATTTAAAAAAACATACTAGCAAAGAGATAAGCATTTTATCTTCAACTCTTCGAGTCAACAACAACAATGAGACTGCAAAAAGTCTCAATATAACAAATATGGCTTTTAGATGTCTTGTTGAATGCGGTGGCCCAATTGGAGAAGGACGGACTACAATCCTCTGGGGGTTCGACCAACCCTCACATGGTGGTACTAGAATAACAAAAGGATGCTTGAAATGAAAGAGGAATTCAGTTCACTAAACAAAACAATGCTTTATTTGGATACCAGTCAAATACAAATTTATATTGAGTCAAAGCCTTTTTGGTGGATGTTCTAATCACTTCTCCACTAATAAGCCTTTGCTAATTCTAGTGCACCAAAGTATGAAATACTCAACACTAGGAGAACAGATGCAAAATTTATGTTGATTTAACCCTAAACCATCATTCTACCCATGGATGTTCTCAAGAATAGGTATTTAACTTGATTCTAACGTTCCAAAGAGTATATTACTGGGATATTGTGTGCAAAAGTTATGTTAAATTTTTTTTGTTTGAATAACTTCAACAATAGATTTGTTTTGATTATAAAAGATGTTCACCAACTAATCAACTAATCTAGTGCCCGCCTGCACGGATCTAGTGGTCATGTAGGGGCTATATATTGTAGGAGAAATTTGGAGGTACGGAGGTACCTATCTACTGTAACCCTTACTACGGCAGAAGGTTTGTACAATAGAACCTCCCTTACTCACTCAGTCCTGGATTGGTCTAACATATTGGATTATAGAGGTTTTACTGGAAGCTCTTGGGTAATCGGCCTAGGCTAGAGTAAGGTGGTTCAGCCCCCATTTTGGCCCCCTCTAGGTGTACGAGAAAAAGGTGTGGGGGCCAAAAATTGAGCCCCCTTTTCGAACCACCATCCCGGGCTGAAATGGGTTGATCATGTGCCATGACCTGCTCATAATTTGTTAGGACGCGCTATCAAATGTTTGGCCCCACAGGACCTCTTTGGCCCGGCAGGCCAAAAACTCCCGAGCTCCCAGTGTTTATTGGCTAAGAGACGATCAGATTTAGTCACAACCTTTGTAATGTGGCCCAACCCGGGTCAATCTGACATATTGGCTTACAGAGGTTTTATTGGCTAACCTTATAGAGGAGCGACTTAGAGAGGTTCTACTGTATATTGATTCTTGCCTAGAGTATACATAGCCTAGAACAACACGTTGAAAATCCATAAAGAATGATCTAATTTAAAGAAAAGTTATAATAACTGTGAGAGGGGAAATTGGTGACCATGATCACCAAGAGCGAGCTAGCTAGTGCTAGTGCCATTATCCAACATTTGACACGTTGAAATCGTTGACTGCATATTTTAATGTCCTTATGCAGTAAGTTATACGTACAACTCCACTCATTCAATGTCAGTCAGTCTTCCATCAAACACTTTGCAAAGCAATCCCATTTAAATTACTATCATGGCAAAATATTGGATAAAATATAAGAGATTATTTAAATATGTTGTTCACCAATTGAGGTAATTTTAAATTCCTTCTTGACTCCTAAATAGGTCTAATAAATATTCGGATAGTTTAATAATAAGAACCATGCACAAATGTTTATTTCAACAATTTCAAGTGTAAAACTTTCTATGTGACCAAAATAATCAAACCTCACTAGCTCCAATTCATTAATGCCAAAAAATTTGCTTAATAACAAGTGATCCAACTTTTCTTCTTAAGAATAAAAAAACAATGAAATATTTGCATTTAGGTAGTTGCAAGAAACACTTGCCGTTTGTGGCTCATAACAACCTTAGTACTAGAGTACGATGACTTTTGGAATAAAATCTTGAAAACAAAATAAAATGTGGATATTTTGTAAAACATTATAAATAATATGTTTAAAAATTCAAACTTAGAAAATTTTATTTCTAAAAGTTATACACAGGGAAAAGAAAAATGAAATGTACCCAGAAAATCAACACTTCAATGTTTGATTTTTTAAAATAGAAAAAAAATCAATAAAATAAAAAAAAACAAGTCATTTTTAAAAATTTGAAGGTTCCCTTCTCAACCATTTTTGTCTTTGTGTTCTCTGCACTTATACAAAGGTAGTGCAGTGCAAGCATATGTGACATGTGGGAAGGTGGAAAAAATAGTATTTATAGAAAATTTCATCATGCATGTGCGTAATTTTACTAGAAGTCCTTGAATCCCAATTTTGAGCTTCAAATTTGTATTGTTGGGTCAAAAATAGTACTACAAAGTCCCGCAATGGTCAAGGTAGACATCCAATTGGAGGCTTTTTAAAGATAAAAAAATAATTCTTTTTAAATACCAAAACTATTCAATGCCTAAAACTATCACATGTACCTTCATTTTAAATTTCAGGTATAATTGACATACAACGCATAAGTTATGAGCAAGGAAACACATGTCTAAGTTAAAGGGCACAAAAAATAGGACAAAATTGTGTTTCTTGCAATCACCCATATTTGGCATAGAAAATGCATAAATTGAGGGATTTGATAGTAAGCTACATGAATTTTTAATTTATACTAAGTCAAATTCAATGACACATTACGCTCCCAAATGAATTTGGATAGCCATAACACCTCTTTTTTGTCTCAAAAGCTACAAAAATGGTCATGTATTCTCCTTATATGATGTTGTATTTGATAATGATAAGGTTTGGATGTTAGAATGGCATTCAAATGAAGAATGCTACGGAGTAATTGTTAAATCTCAATCCAATAGTATGTATCTTGCCATATTTTTTTACACTGATTCCTATTGTAAAGGTCAAATATGGAGATACATTTCTGTACATTCTATTAAATATTAAACAAAAACAAGTAAGCTAAAAAACTACTAGCTGCTTTTTTCAAGCCTTTTATTTTTAAAAACAATAGTGGTAGTGTCTTGTCATATTTTAAGATATATTTTATATTCAAAGAATCAAATATAATACTATATATAAAATTCTTCACGAACCTTTAATCCTTAAATGTCTAATTGAAACCATATACAATCATATATGGTCTTATTTTTGCTCTTAGCTTTGAAATATATATGGCTAGAATATCAATAAAATCTTTATTAGATGTGGGATTATTGAAGATAAAAGAGTCATAGTGAAAACATAAGTGTACCAAATTGGAGAATGAGTGATAGACAATGGGTGTGCAAAAAATCAGGACAATCCATAGTTGGTATTGTAAAAATTTAGAATTTCCTAACAATGTATAGAATGTTGTTTACACCTATGAATGCAAAAATGTGCAAAATACAAGCATCTAGCACTAGCAACCTCATAGAAGATTCACTTCTAAGACCTTTGGATTCAACAAACATTGCTTTTAAGATTCATACTGAGCAATCAACACTAAAAAATACACCTTCTATGTTGGTGAAAATACATGCTTAATATGGGAAACACTCAACATGGGTATAGATAAAAATCTTCTTATTTCACAGTCTGATCCTCAAATTTGGCCGTGGCCGGCCATATTTTAGCCCTGGCAGTGTGTGCTGTGGGGCAACAATGTGCACCCAGCCAAGCCAAATACCTAGTCTGTGCCTCTTGGAGGGCAGCTGTGGGGAAGCTCTTACAACATTGGTTTATAGAGGTTTATTGGCTAATAGAATAGCAACTTAGAGAGGTTCTATTGTATTGACCATCTTGATCAGTTTGAATGTTTGAAAGAGGTGTTGTAGACTTTTGAATTTGTGGTTGTCATCTTTAAATAACATCTTCCAAGCAAGTGCACAGCTAGGGAAATCTCAACGTTGCCAGATTGGCCATATGTTTAGTATTTTTATGTGCCCATTTTGTTGGTGAGTAAGAAAATATGGTAACCTTTAGAGCCCTAAATTATGTTTTTTTGGCAACATAGCGATTATTTTTGGGTAGTTCACTACAAATGAAATTTTTATTTTTATTCTTTGAAATTTTCACACAACATGTGTCCAAGGAGGTAAGGAGTAGCTTTAACTTTTAAACAACGGGCTAGTAACTATGAAAATCATCAATTTGGATACCATGGGAATCATTGGGTTAAAAAAATCTAAAAGCACGCATTGGAAGTCAAACTATTGTAGAAGATCTTCCCTTTCCCCTCCTAATTCCAAAGATGAATAAATGCACTTTTGTCCTATACATAAAGAGTCTCTCTCATTTTGTTTTTGAATAACTTGAAAATGGCCTCAGCATCATTTATGGGTCAAGGCCCAACAATTTTCATAACTTTTGACTATATGGTTAAAAAGTTATTGTATGATATGTAGTTTTCATTGCTCAATGGGTAGACAACTAAAAAAACCTCTCCAAAAATAAATTCTTTAAGAAATAAAATTTGAAATTTGTTTTCTAGATTTATGTATACGTGGAAGGTTTGAAATCATTCCATTTTGATTAATGAAATGACAGTTACGA